>JADAQX010000959.1:0-18038 GCA_015476325.1 Cardiosporidium cionae | reverse complement strand
ATGCTCCACAAGTTGTACTGACCAAACAAAACAAATATAAAATCTATTGCATTTCCCACTACAAACAGTTTCACTCCCATTAAAAAAAAAGGAAAGTAAATACAGTTGTAAAATATAAAACTGCACGCATTAGGAAATTTCAAATTCTTTTTAAGAATGAGTTTCGTAAACATGGCAGCAGTATTTCCCATGAATCGGTTTCAAAGCGAAATATAGCAATATCCCAATGTAGGAAGAAGCTACAACCACACTAATACCCCAGAAGAGATTGCTTCTCTCGTAAGATATTAAAGTAACGAAAACGAGTACTAAGTTGCCCCCAACAACTGCGAGCACGCATAATGCATAGCAAACTTTCATCCATGATGATAAGACCACATCACCCACAGCATTTTTGCTAAAATTTAATTTCAACAAGGGTAAAAGAGCAATAGGCAATAGAACCGATTGTAATATATTTACCCATTGTGAAATGATGTCAATAGAGGAACTTGTAAGTAACGTAATTGAAAATAATGGAATTATCGTAATAAGACGCGTTAGGACAATCCGTACAACGGGATTAATTTTTAACCGGAAAATTCCTTGCATGAGGAATTGACCTGCAAACGTTCCAGCCATTGTAGCATTTTGTCCAGCAGCAAGCAATCCAAAGGCCCAAACAAAAACAGATAAACCACCAAAAGCATTACGTAAAGCTATATGTGCATTATGTAGTGAAAGACCATCACTTCCAGGAGGAACAATAACATTGGGATTAGCAAAAGATCCAACAACAGACAAATTGATGCTGCACAGGGGAAAAAAATTTTTTTTTTTTAAATAAAGCAATTTTTCTTCTTCCTTCATTAGAAAAGGTTGAGTCGTCAGTATTTCTCATTGGGTAGATAAAAAATCTAAAAAAAAAGGGGGATTTTTTTTTTAAAGAAGATACCCTCTTTTTATTCATTTAAATGTATAGAATCTCCCATAGATTAGAAAAAATAATAATTTTTTCCGGGGGGGGAAAGGAAGGAGGGTGGTAAGGCGTATGAAAAGAATATATATACACAAGAGAGAGGAATAAACCATAAAAAAAAATTTATATAAAAAAAAATCTTTACTTAAAAAAAAAATTACCCTTGGAGATAGATATTCAATATAAAAAGGGATGTTATTTTTAAGGAAAATAAAAAAAAATAAGGAAAAAAATCCACAGAAACTATCCATAACTCTAAAATCATCACCTCATACGGTATAGGGTTTACAAAAAAAGTGACGTGCATTGCTAAAATTTCCACACATAAAATAATGCAAAGTTAAACGCTTCTACAAAATCCTATAGGAAAAAAGTACTTACAGAAAAGAAATAATCAAAGCTATCCCTGTTTCAATTGAAAAAAAAATATTGGCTTGTTTGACACGATTAATCTGAGTCCTTTTAATATTTCTACTTTGCACAAGTGAGCTGTGAAGAAATAAATTATGAGGCATGATGATACTCCCTAACAATCCAAGTGCGGATAGCTGTTTTCCTTGTGGAATACGAGGAATGAACAATCCTTGGAATAAGTAGTTCAGATTGGGTTTTGAGATTACGAAGTTTGCCCAAAAGCATACAGTCATGATTCCAATCAAAAAAGCAAAGAAAAATTCCAATTTGCGTACACCAAATATTTGTATAATGAGAAAAATAAACGTATCCAGCAAAGTAATGACAATACCCATCAAAATTGGAATACCTAAAAGTAGGTTCAGAGCTAGCTGTTCAAGAACCATTTTAAACACAAGAACAAAATAAAAAAAGTGAACAACCACGAACACACTCTCTATGTATTCCAAATATATATATATAATGCTACAAGGAAGGAGAGCGTACCGCAGTCCCTATCACGGCTTGTAAATCTGCTCCAATAATAGCTATTTCTATGCAGAACCAGATAGTATAGGCTACGGGTCTATTATACTCTGATCTGCATAAACTATAGGTATCCACACACACACACACAAAAAATGCTTTCCATAAAAAACAAAATTTCTATAGCCCAAGCAAACGAATTTTGTTTTAAAAGTAAAAGAAATTTTCTTAAAAAAAAATAAATACGTGTTGGTACAAAATGAATCAAATAGTTTTAATGCAAACTTGCAACATTATGTCTATTTTTTTGGAATTGCAAAAAAAACAAAAAAGGTAAGAAACATTTTTGCAATACATCCCTATACTAAGTTATTTAACACGTGAACATGATTCTAGTCCATAATCTCTAGCCATTCACCTAGCAAGATCCTTTCCAGTAGTATTTCCAAGTCGCACAGCAAGAACTTGAAGAGACCAACCCGCAATATGAGCAACTAAGAGAAGCCATAGCAATTGATACCCACTGCCAGGGACCGTACGTATATTTCCAACAGTTAAATCACCTTCAAGATTTCCTGGATCAAGGTATGCCATAGATACTAGCCAACCCGGTCCAATAAAAAAACTAAACTGGTACAACAAATATTTAAAGCGATTGAAATTCATTGCAAATGAATTTCCCTGGGGACGGACAACAACAGCTGGCTCGATGGCAGTGTCTGCTTCCAAATCCTGTTTCTCACCATCTATTTCTTCGGAAGGGAAGCCAAATATTGAAGGTGCTAGCACTGGAGAAGAAGGGGGGGAAGGAATTTCGACATTGTTCAAATCAAGAGAATCCAGAGCATACCATGGAGCTGAAGGCCCTGAAGAACTAGATTTTGCTTCAGGATTTCCACGGTTGAAAGCTGGAAACCTATCAGAGAATTTTCTCTCCTCTAAACCATCAGGTGGACTAACTGCTGTTACGGGGCATTTGGTGAAGAGGTTAGGGAGGTTAACCAACTCGCAGTCATGGAGTAAAGACCTTCTCTCTGACGGACAAGGAAAAGGGTTAAGGTCCATCTTACGGACGAAATGAAGAGCTAGGCCCAAAGTAGGCGAAAAAGAGTTTTCTAATAAAAAAAAGGGGGATGCGTACTACATGCAACAGCAAAAAAAAAAGCAGGGAACACAGAGTAAAAGTAGAAGAGAAACGATTAAATACATATAAGCAGTAACAAATGCAATTGGCTAGAAGCAACAATATTAAAAAGACTAGAAGTAACACTGTTATAGACTGAGTTCGCATATACAAAGAGCAAATGCAATAAATATTGAAATAACGTGTTGTTTTCATGTCGACTCCTGCCCTATTTCAATGTAAAAGCGTTACAGTTGAACACGCGAACGTACGTACATATACGACTAACGTAGAACTAATTTACTTCCAGGTGAGCGGGAGCTACACTTACTGGTCGAAGCTAATGTTAGAACTGCTCCACAATAACGTTTGAAACCACACAATTCGTTTAGTTTTTCCAATTCAATATACATGGCACAAAGCAGTTTTAACTTTTAACTTGTATGCCAATAATCGAAAGGACTCTACTTTAATTTTAATAGAAGAAAAAGTTTGCAATTCAAACTATCTTGTGAGACGTAATCAATGAAATCTTTTACAATAATTCTTAGAATCTTTTGGTAAAAATTTGTCAGTTGTGTATTATTTCGACTCCGGTGACACACTGCTTAAGACGTTTTTTTGAGTTTTTGAGTTACTTCGTTTTAAGGACATGCATATTATACGACTTTGCTGTAGCTTCGTTTAGGTTAACACTACTCCTACTATTAAAACACTCTCTTGACGTAGAGAGAGGAATAACTAATTCTAAACACAATAACTTAACCTCTCGAGGGATCTAAATTAATTTAATATTCATAACTCGTGGTGCAAGGATCTGGGCAAACTCTTAAACTAATCCATCACTACTATATGCATGCATTATACATATCTTACGTGATATATACATACTATGGAGGGTTTGCACTTCAATTGCACTTTACTCCACTACTCGTTATCGATCACGCGAGTCGTAATTACAAAAGAACTCTCACTCTAAATCTTCTACAAGGGCGCCGGTAGGAATCTCGATTAACGTAAAACTTCATGATTTCACACATTATATATGAAAAAAAATAAATCATTGAGAAGACAACACAGGGGCTAAAACTACTTATATCATTCTAAAAATTGAACTAAGGAAAGACTCGTAACATCCTATCAATGCAACTCATGAGACTAGAAAGGATATTGAAAAGGAAAACAGCATAAAAAAGAAATTATAAAAACAAAACCACAACAAATCAAAAACCAGAAAACTAAATAGTCTGATCGTTCCCCTCTTTTACATTTATTTATTTCGCCCTCACTGGGAGACTTCTTATGGTGCAAGCAGTACTCGCATGCATTCTCGTACAAGTTTAGCTGCATCGTTCATTTTATTGTGATGTTTCAATCTCCCTATTCAACTTTTACGTGCAAACAATAAAACAAACCATAATACTACTGCTACTTAAAATCTTCATCGTGCCTTGAAGGTTTAGATTAAGTAAATCAATCGCCTCGTTACATCTTTAATTGAAAAAATGCTGAATATTGTATAGAATGTGATTACGTTGTAGTAATAAAAACATTTGTCGTTTATGTGCTTTGCCAAGTAACTTATAGCCACACTAAATATGAAAATAAGATTTCACTTGTTAGAACACGTATATAAATAAAGTTTTCCGCTTGCCAAATAGCTAAAGCAAATAAAGGATGTAGTATAAGTTTACCAGTACTGTTATGAGTTGATGATGCCTAAGTTATTCCAAATAAACGGTATTAATCCAAATAATTTAATTGAAGTATGAAGGTAATTAATGCCGCATTTTCAGTTATGGTTCATATCATAAGAAATTTCAATCCGATTGGATTATTAGTCATGACAAGAGGTTCAGTAGGAGTGATATAGCAATAAAAGGGTGGTGTACAAGTTTGAAAAAAATGTATTCAAACAAAAATAGTACCACTTTTCAAGTAAAATCTCAATTTCTAGTTCATAATTTATAACACCTCTCATCAAAACCCATGTCAAGTATTGCTAGCATCGAATAAATATCAGAACTTCTACATCTCGCCCTAAGCTAAATTTAAATCATTATCTGCTAGCAAAGAATGAGGTGCAACAAAAAATAAAACTAAACATGCCTCAAGCACTAAAAATTGCGAGGAATTTATTTTAGCGCATAATTACTATAAAAATGTATTCATGAATTTTCCTTAGAACGCAGAAATATTTTTCAATAAACATCAATCCGAGGTATTTTCAGGTAATATGCAGCTTGCACAAAAAACATTGACCAGTGGCTGCACGGCAATTACAATTTTGAAATAAGAAACTATACATCCAAACAATCGAAAAATTTATAAAAAAACTGGATTGCATGGAATTTGGAGCAGAACTTTTTAGGAGAAAAATATATGTTATTATACAGAAGAAATAGGCAACCCAAAAAAGCGCAAAAATGCTATTTAGGCTATCTATGCATTATTTGAACAACTTGGCAACCGATTCGTAAGAGTTGCAGTTATTTTTATACAGAAGATATGCGTATTAAAAAACATGAATTAAAAAACAAACATTCGGCACCCAGTCCAAGCATAGATTGCAACGAACTAAAAGCAGACACTGCTTTCGGTTATAATGAAAGCACCCTGCTAACAGAATCGCTAAATAAACAAATAAATTGGAGCAGCGAAAGCTAGAATTGAGAGAAGCATCTCTATTTATGACAATCTGAAGGTTCATTATACTTCAAAGATTACATAAGCATTTTTTTGGAGAACTTATCTAAAAATTACCAAAAAATAGCAAAAAAAATTAAACCTTGCGCTTTTCAAGAAAATACAAACAACGGAAAGCATACACTTTGTGTTGATTCAATCGCGGATATATAATTTTAATATGCAACAATGATCAAGATTGCACCAGTTGCAGAATAATAAAAAATAAAAATACATTAGCCAGAGAAATTAAAGCTTAAGTCTTATTAAAAAAAATGGCATTAAAATGAAAAACTAACATCAGTTCAGCTGCGGGGATAAAAAATATAGACAAAACATCACGCACAGAGCTGATAGAAACTGTGATAGATCCAATGCCAAACAAAAAACTTAGACTCAAGACATTCCTAGTTACTTTTTCAAATACATAAAATATTTAATGTCAATAGTCGCCAACACTTACAAACAATTATTTAACATATTTAGTATTTCGTTCAAAGATGCTCTATCCTCTGGTTCCTGAATAGCAATTCAAAAAATACATGCATCCTATAAGAATTTTAAAAAATATAGTGAAAAGACAGAAAAACGCATTTTTCTATGCTTTGTATAAACTTTATAAAAACTGAACAAAAAATAGAATAAATTAGCTTAACTAATTTTAATGTAAACAAAAATAGAGGACACTAGTTGGCTAGAGTAATGCAAAAAAAATTTTGAAACAGATAAAATTTACTTGCTGAAGTAAATTAGAAATCAGGGATATGATCAAAGGAGAATATCCAGCAGGTACACTTGCACCAACGGCAGAAATATTTTCTTCAACACTCTTTAGCAATTCAACCGCGCAGCAACCATCAAACGCATGACGCAAGCAGCAAATTTCATATAAAATACAACCCAATGACCAACAATCAGATTTATCTGATAGAGGCAAGTTTTTGCACATTTCTGGGCTCATGTATAGAGGAGTGCCACGTGGGAATTCTGCAGGGTTTAAAACATTTCCACCCTATAGGAAAAAACATTAAAGGGCATAATATATGTCCATATATTCTTAATTTTCTTATTTTAAAAATAACCTAGCACATCATAAAAAACACATGGCAATCATCTATTTTTGACAAATAAAAACCTATTTACTGTCATGACAGCATACAAGCAGTACGTAATACAGGTTACACACTATAAAATTTGTACGGTGCAGAGAATGTGAAAGCTATTGTCATACCTCTCCCACTTCCAATGCAATTCCAAAATCACCTATTTTTGCTACACCATCACAAGTTAAGAAAATGTTAGTTGTTTTTAAATCACAATGCAAAATCCGCTGGGAATGCATATACTGCAGCCCAAGTACTATTTGAAGGAACCACTTTAAAATTTGTTCTTCTGGAAAATATTCATTACGCTTCCGCATAACACGTATGGCAGTGAAAAGGTCACCAGCAGAGCAATTTTCCATCACAATGACAAGTGAACCCCCAGTTTCAAATGAATCATGATATTGCACAATATAGGGATGCTGCAAGCGACGAAGATAGGAAACTTCGCGCCTCGTAAACACAATTTCATCCGCAGCAAACTCTCCAAGTTCAATAACTTTTGCAACCCATTCAGTATTATCTTTCAGTTGCCGAACTATATGTGTGCATCCAAACTGACCGCGTGCTAAAACGCACAAATGCTCGTAGCCACAGGGGGTAAAATCAAATTCTTTACCAAGTGGAGGGAGAACTAGTAGAGTTAAGGACGATGCATACTCAGTAGAGGCTTCCGGTGAAATTGAAGTAGAATTGAAATTTTCAGGCACATCCTTTACTCTAGGAGCCAAATTAGAGTGGGGGGGATTGCATTGATAATAAGGTGAAGGGCTGCATGAGAGGAGAGTTGGGCCAACTAGGGAACAGTCGCCAAGGGAAATCACAGAAGTCTCATCACATTCCCCTTGACCTGCTACAGCACTGTGCTCTCCAGTGTCATTTTTGTCTAAAGATTTTGTCACTACAAGTGTTGTCTGCTCCTGTATTACGTACTCATTACCATCTAAAAAAACATCAGAAAAGAGTGGAGAATTAGAAAAACCATTTTCCGTAAATTCACTTGTTTTTTGTTTTAAACACGAGGTTGACAGGTTCTTTACAGGAGAAAACGATGCAAATGGGTCCGCAATATAGTGAGAACTTGTAGCACTACCGGAATTTTCATGTTGTAAAATAGGAGGTGAATTATCAGGATTTTCAAAATGGGATAAAGGAGAAGTTTCAGAGAGAGAATAGCGTGAAACCACGTTTGTGCATGTTTCAGTTTCTTGAGGATTTATTTCAACAGATTTCGAACAAAGTGTGTTTGATACCCCAAGGACTTCGCAAAGTGGGGAGAGCTTTGCAGATTTTTGACAATCATCAAATTCAGTGGAGCAATTGAGAGGTAAACATTCAGCTTTTATTTTATCGTTATAGCATGTTGCACTCTGCGTTTTCCCAAAACAGGACGGACAGCTCAGTTGCAATGAGGGTGCATCTTGCTTTCGGCTTGTAAAGGGATTGGTAACCGCAGCGACAAAGCGAGCTACTGCCTTGCGTGGATTCACACGCAAAAGTAACCGAGAAAATTTGCTGCGTTCACTATAGGTGCATTGCTTGGAGACGCAAAACCTTTCATCTCCGTTAACAACACTGGGATTAAATTTCCAGCAGCTACTTCTGCAAGGAAATTCTCGAAATTTCGCTCCTACCATTTCCTTATTTTAGCTAGTTCCTTACTTCAATGTAGCAATCAAAACATGCATCTATTCAAATCGGCTAAGTCTTGCTGTTATCAAAAATTCACTTTTCCTCCGTTTCGGGGTAATAAAAATCTCTTCTAGCAATCTATTGTCGAAATACTAGCATTAAATAATGAAAAACAATTGCAGCAAAAAATGTTGCTCTACAGATAAAGAGCACATGCTGACAAAAAAATGATTACCTGAAAATAGATTGATAGTGCAATAGCGCTAAAACCTAAACAAAAACATTAGTTACCTTGTCTCTGCTTCCCAATGTAAGATTTGAGAGTAGCAAGCTATAAAGAATTCTTAAAGACAGTATATCAAAATAAAATTCACTCATAGCCAACCTAAACTTTTCGTAAACCATTATAACTCTAATAAACATGTGTGCAAAAATTCATACTCAAACTATAATCAAAAAGCCACATTTCTAATTTAAAAATTCTTGGTTCCTAACAGTAACCAAAATGGTATCAAATGACCATGAAAATGCAGATTAAAACGATGTCCATCTTTTGAAGCACCAAAAGATGAACCTCAGAAAGATTTGAATTACGATTTTCTTCTCTAAAAAAAGTAATCTAGTTTTGTTATGTTCAAAACAAGATCATTAGTCAAACTGCTTACTATAACAGGATAGCTTTAAAAGTTATTAGAAAAAATTAGCAAGGAGTCACAGATAAATTCATATTGTAAACGCAACAATTCCGTAGGTTTAAAAATAGAAAAATACAATGTCAAATAATACAAAGTGACAGGGAATTAAATTTCATCTGAGGTACAGTTTACTACTGCAAGGTATCTTTTTTAATGCATAGTAGCGTCAATATGCAGTTTTGGGCACACAACTCCTTGAAATGAATGAAGTAGGCGCAACTGTAAATTCAAAGTAGATTCATTTTAATGACAAATTCAACCAAGATTCTACAAGAAAAGGCATGGAGCAAACAAACAAATTCCATTTGCTATGCATTTTTCTGCTATTTTTTACACACAACTGCACAGCAAAATAAGATACAGCTTCTCACGTACTCACGTACGGTAATTTTCGTACTACAGTAGCATTACTACCTAAAAGCCTTCAAAGAGACTTATAGTCTTTTAGTTCATTGCTATATTGGACTCCTCATTTCTATAATACCATTTTAAAAAAGAACAGGTGTGCAAAATCCAAAGCATCTTTATCAAGAAAAATGCGTTGAACCTAATCCAATTAGTTTCTAAACAATTATTCAGGCTACTATACAAACTCCAAAAAACTAACCGACATAGCACACTTTTGAAAAAAGAATTAGCTGCGCCAATACGCAACATATTCTAGGGTGATGTGCTTTTATCCTTAACGGTAGAATTCAAACTGCTTTTTAACATGGTGATACCTTTCGTAGTCTGCACATAAATGGAAGCATAATGCGTGGAAGCTCAGCAATTGTAAATGTAAGGTAAACTTTAATATTTTATGGAACTTTGTTTATTTCACGTGAAAATTATGCATAAAAAGGTTCTTGATTTCGAGGGGTTAAAAATTGATGCAAGATGTAACTTAACAAAAAAGTATGTTTCATGATACTAAGAGTTTTTATTCAGTAAAATTACAATTACTAGGCTGCAATATGCATCATTAAAAGTAGTTAGTTAAAAAAGAATAATAATCATACGAGTAAATACTGTTTGTGATAATGAAAAGGAGACAAAATATTAACATCGTTTGAAATGTTTCCATTATTCTTGAAATATTGAGAGAGCAATTAGGCATATAGACTATTCTTGTTCTTTACATAATAGACTCTCTTTTGTAGACCACAACGAGTTGCTCAATAATTGATAGCAGTAAAGACTGCTATTACGAAAATCGCAGATTTAGGCAGGAAAAAACAAATATTTATAAAGAAACCTACCGTCAAAGAATTCACTTTTGACCTGTGTGAAATCCGCGATGATTTAACAAAAGCAAAAATATAATTTTTGCAAAGATTTTGTCAGCGCTGACAAAAAATTCATTCCCGTAGTTTGTCTTCAATTTCTATGCTGTGAGAGCGTTCATCAAAATTGATATTCACGGTAATGAAAGTAATTGCCTTGCTTGGATGATGCACTTTTTCAACCAGGAAAATGGCCATAATTTGATAGGTAGGTATTAGGCTGGGTAACAAATGGAAAGGGTTTTGTTTTAAGAAAGTACAAAAGAGCTGTGGATACATTTTTGTCTCGAACAGCGTATATCGCAAACTAGGTCCGGTGCACGAGCCCATGAATGCGTGACATAATGCAGATGACTAAGAGTGAAAATCGCTAAGGTGCATACTCTAATATGGGAAATACTACTCTTTTATGAAAAATAGCCTTTATGCATCCTTCATTAATTTTTATTAGAGGAATTTTGGCGTGCCATTGGCACTTTCCACATTTGTAATAGCACTAATCATTCTTGAAGAAATACAGCATATTTTCCAAGTTGATCAAACTCTCTAAATTTGAAAATTCCTGCTAAATTTTATAGTTTTTAATTACAGTAGCAGTCTTATTCAGAGAAACACGGCTGCAAACTACAGATTTATTAGTAGCATGATGCCAAAGAAAGTAGCGGTGGTTAGTAATACGCAGATGCACACGTACGGTAAACCTTAAACGCACACGATAGAAAAAATATTTTTAAGTAGCGGCATACCAGTGTTGCAACATGGGTGACCCAGCAGGCTATTTCGCTCCGCAGGTAGCCGTCTGATAATGACATTAACTTATTTCAGCTCCCGTTGTACTGCGTCTCAAAAAAACGCAGCTAGGTCTATCTATACGGTAGATGAAAATGAATAGACAGAACACTGAGACAGTATACCTGCCAAAATTAGAATTGCAGCTACGCAGCTTTTGAGCAACCATTGTGTCCAATGGAACCGATTTTCATAGATCATCGCACACCTGCAACTTAGGGTGTTAAACTGTTTTCATTTACGTAGAAATATTTTAATGTTCCTTCTATACTAAAGAATAGAAAGTATTGATTCGAGAAATACCTCGTTTCTTTAGCCGTTGTACATGTCCCCTTGGAGTTGTATTTTGTCATGCCACAGCAGCCTGTTCGTTTATGTTGCACTTTACACTTGCTTCATGAGGATAGTTTCGTTAGAATTTACCATCATTCATAACTTCGTATCAAATTTGAGAAGGCTACGCTAAATATTTTATCGGTGCTTATATTCTCTTACATATTGCTTCATACAACTCGATGGCACACAGTAGATTTTCCAAGAGTAAGTAAGCTCTTGTCCTAAACTGTGAAACGCGGAATCCTTATTCTATGATAATCCTACGAATAAAAGCTTTGTACTTGAACTGCAATATTGCGACAGTATTATTGCAAAACGGTTAGAGTAAGCCCCATAATATTCAAGCAACACCCAGACATATAAAATTACTGCTAAGTATACCTATAAGAAGAGATCCGAGTTACTCTTACAACCCCAAGAAAATAAGTTAATGATTTACGTTGATTAAACTAAGAAGGTGCACAAACAATTTAATGTCACACAAATATTTTTTTAACTGAATTCTATAGAAGGAAACTTATGCAAAATTGAAATAGCTTTCTATGCATTTAAATATTCAATTATTTTTTTTCTAAAATCGGAACAATTGTTAAAATGAATGTCAAGAAGCTGTTTCGTAACCTGCTTAGTAAAATAAGCATACTCAAAGTTTCTGAGATATCCAATTCTATCAATGACGTCTTCTTGAATAGCATAGAAGGAGCTAATAGTAGAATCCAGAGCGTCGAGATACTTAACCTTAATCAAGTAGTTCTTTTTTGAATCATCAAATGGAATCTCGGGATGAATAATATAACCGCGTTCAACATCATTGTCACAGGATGAAATTTTAACAGTAGCCTCATGTTTTAAATTATTTGTAAAATCCTGCACTTGGTGGGAGTTTCTCATCCAATTCACTAACGTTTCAGCCGGGGCAACGAGAGCTTCTAACTTTGGTAACTCCGTATCAGCGAAAGTTTCACTTCTATCTACAATTTCTTTCATAAAAATTTCCATTTTCTCAATTTGAATAAAAAGCAATGTTTCAATTGCACCTGGAAAAGATCCTAGAACTTCTGCAACTATTGAATCTGAACAACCAAATGATAGACAAGCTTCTTGTGGGTTGCTTGGATGCTCATTGCAATGTGATGCCCTGTCCAACTCAACAAATGAAAGAATGGCCTTATTGTCTCCATGTAAAGAGGGTAAATTTCCAGGAGTTTTTTGTATAAATTGACAAGATGTTTTGACAACACCAGTAGAATCACTTGGCAATTCCAGAGACAATGTCCTAAATAACTGATACTTTCTGTGAACAATCTTGAACGCTTGCAGCAAGCGTTCCACGTGTTCAATCGTTCGTTGCCACTTTTCCAAAATATCCAATGCTTGAACAAACATAGAATCTTTCCAAAGAGAAGTTGGTGCGACACAAATTTG
Source organism: Cardiosporidium cionae (assembly GCA_015476325.1). Classification (NCBI taxonomy): domain Eukaryota; phylum Apicomplexa; class Aconoidasida; order Nephromycida; genus Cardiosporidium; species Cardiosporidium cionae. The sequence goes on along the minus strand of JADAQX010000959.1, from coordinate 5,148 downwards.
TGACCCAGCCGAAGCTTGGTATAGGGTAGAGGGAGCATGGTGTTGTCGCTGTATTTGTGAGCGGTTCTTTTTTTTTTTACCCATGGCAAGCCACACCGACTAATACTTGTAAAAACTTACAAGAAAAGTTGATCACTTTGCACATATGAGCAGTTACGTATACAAAGCAGCAACCTAATACCAAGAAATTGCATTAAAAACATTTCAAAATAGGAGCAATCTATTGATGTAAACATGTGAAAGATGAAGGAAAGATATGCAGCGCAGTCATACATTGTATGCATGCCAACCTTCATGTATTCCTCACACATCTAGGGGTTCCTACTCCTCCTTAGTGGGAAATTCAATGTTATATTACAACACGTCAATTCGTGCTAGCGAGCTTCGCCTTTACTTCTACTTCTCATGCAAAGGATGGGTTGGTGGAACCCTATATGTCCAAACGTCGTTTATCGGAAATTTTGCATCAAAGCGCGCTTTCCAAGCTGCTGGTCGTTGAGTAGGAGGCAACCTTTTGATTCGATGGCATTGTAAAACATCGGCCAATGCAGCTGTGCAAAGAGAGTTTAGCTGATCTGGCTTTGCGTGATGGAGACGTGGTAGTGAGATGGCATTGATTCCAGCCACCCTCCAAACATACCATTCATCGCGGCAGGATAAGCGATACTGCGGACTTGCAAGTAAATCAAAAGTGGGAGAGCAACCGTACCACGCAACAAAATGGGGGAAGTCAGCTGCGGTAGCAGGAGAGCGAAGGGTCATACTTCCAAATATAAGAGAGCTGTGAACCGCTTTAAGCAAAAGTATCAGGAAACAAATTTTGAGAGTAGAAAAACAATTGTAGTGGAGTCGTACGTATATTCTAAGTTGCTGCTTTGAGTGCTTAGCCGCTTAAAAATTGAAATTATGCTATTGGGCGTGATGAGGTGAATCGCTTGCAACCCTGTTGCCGTGATAGAGCAATCTCGGTACCCGTACCATGCAAAATATATTTATTTTCTTTTTAATTTCAAAAGTTTGGCAATATTGAAGCCAAGTATGGGTGTACGTATAACCTTAATATATGGAATAATTCACTCTTTGAAACAGTCTCAATGTAGGCTGAGTAATTTTGCAAAAGATTTTTCAAAAAAAATGAAACACGTAAGGTGACACCCAAATTTGGCTGCATTATGTATACTGCTTTGTCCATTTCCTATGACTATGAGCAAATGAATGAATCTACTTTTTGAACTTCTTCAAAGTTGGTTCCACGAAATTGTGGTAGTATCTGTAATTGCATTGAATATTCTCTCTGGTGGTTATCACTCGCAACACTAATAGCAGAGAGGAAGTGCATTTCCCTTGTCCTGTCAAATCTTTACATGGTGAATTTCATATTCGCTTTTTCGCATACCAAAGTGGTAGGTAGTACATAACTCCTGTTAGGACCTGAACCATTCTAGCTACGTAGAAAGTTACATTGCAAGGATGTTGTATTACTAGGCTTACGGAATCATGTATTTGCTTATAAAAAAGCTAGGTACCTAATATTTTGTCATTCTTGTGACTTTTGTAAATCAATATAAATAAACTCAAAATAGCAATACAATAAGAAAACCCCCCTTTTTTTGTTATCTTTATTCTCTCCCTTTTGGAAGCATCAAAACGGATTCAAAAACTTGAACGCGCAACGCACTTTAAAGAGTAAATGTTGGTTTCACTTCTCTTTAAGGCGTAAAACAATGTTTACGCATCTTACAAAAGTGAACAAAATAAATTTTTTGCTACATAATCATTTTTTCAAACTCTAAAAGTGATGTAATCATTGTACAATTGTTAAATTCCAAGTGTCTTGAGAGCTACTAGACTAAATTAAGGTTTTATAAAGGGCAAAATTTAGTTTCATTATGTAAAATTTTTGAATGAACGGGTACGTGTGTTTTCTGTTTCTCCTTTTCCTTAATATAAGTACCTTTTTTTTTAAATATAGGGGCTACCTCACATACTGACTGCTGACGACTTTCATATTCAGGCAATGTATTGTATAGAAACAAATATATAATAGCTAAGCAGGGTTCATAAAAAAGGATAGACAAACAGCGTTAATGTTTGTTGCAGCAAGACCAGGGGCAGCTATGACAACAATGATGATGCAATAGGGCTGAGATATGAAAGAATAACAGAAAAGAATCAATTGAAGCTGCATCAAAGGAGTAAAATAAGAAAATTTGGTAAAAGATTTAAAAGAAGAAAATATTGGACACAAGTGGAGAATAGTTGACCGAAAATAATGAAACTTCCTTTAAGCACATTTATAGAAGTAGAAGCATATTCAAAAGCTTAAAATATCGGCGTCCTTTGTATTAGCTACACTGTGACTGTCTTCATAGCATGCTGTATTCATGGTCTAGTAATACAGAAGTAGCGCAAAAAGTACTCCGCGGTGTTTGTATCATATTGTATCATTTAAAATGGGTGTCACTAGATACGGCAAACAATTAAAACTCATCTGTTGTATGTGTTTATATGTTCAATTCTTGACACATGAATTAAAAATATTACACATATACCTAGTTTTATTAGTAACATCAAAATGTATTCAAAAGATTAAACAAAAACTATGCCTACTCATTATCATACCAAACAGGTAAAAAAGTGTGATTTTCCTCATTGACCAATATATATATTAGATGCTACATGACTACCAATCAGTAATGTTTTGAAATTCATGGGGTTTTCAGTATTGCAAAAATCAACTTAGGTGGGTAATTCGTAGAATACGATTTATACTCCCTCAGAAAAGTCTCTAATATCATCTAATGGATTTGTAAAAATGTTGGCATGCATGTAGGATAGGTTTGTTGTTATTTAGAATTATTGCAAATGCAACCGCTCCTGCGGCGCACTTAATTATCTCGGATTCCAATGATATTTTCTTCGGATTTTAGCGTATAAGCTGTTAGTCAGCAAGCAAATTGCATCTTAGGCTGCAGTTAGGTTAGAGTTTTTGTGTTATTCTTGAAATAAGGTTCTGGGCCAAGGCATTTCATTGCAATGAAAAAACCAAAGAATTGAACAACATAAGGTAGGTAGCTCTTATGTAAACCGATTGCTTTGTATTTAAAGTACAATCTCATAGAGCTACGAATGGGATTTACATGCCTTCTGTGCTGTAAAATTTGGTTTGAAGTGGGTATTCATGTGGCGAAATGGCATTTTTAATTGAATATGCTGTATATTTCGGGTACGTATGATGCGACAGCTGCATTTTTTGCAGCAATGTTTTCAGTTTTGTTAAAGTGCAGAACCAGTTTAGAATGTGGTGTGCAAATTAATTACCAAAGAAGAGAATATTTTGGGATTGAGGTTTAGGTACTTGATATAACTCGTTAACAATACAAAAGCGTTCTTTACAACTATCATCACAGTGCCCACAGTCACAAAAATTGATGCCTAGCCTCGCTTTGCAGCATCAAACAAGACTTTTGAGGTTATGGGTCACATGTTGGGTGTATCCATCTTACATATACGGACATTTTCCACTTATATTTGCAAATGGTTGGGGATTTGACTCCTCTATTAGATAAATATAGTCATTTTAGACTGAACATTAGATGGAGAATATTATCAATATATCCCATAACGTTTTTTCTTATTACTATAACCTCATGAGTTTTTGTTCGTATCTTGTATTAAACGCGTAAAAAATATGATTTACCTACACTTGCTTTACCACTAATACCTGCTTTCCGTACCTGATCCGTATGTGTTTGCTATCTGGTATTAGCTCGGCATGTCTGCTCATCCTACACCTGAGTTACCCTTTGAAAAGGCTCCTCCTCCTGTGGCCCCGCTGGGGAGAAGGCCAATTGGATATAGAGGTATGCAGAATGCCGAAATATAAATGGAACAGAAATGTTTAAGCCATTTCATTGCAGCAGAATAAAGCTTTTTTCGGCTGCCAAAAGGGTATAGAGTGAAGATGTAGGTGGTCCCAAAAATTAGAAAATAATTTTTGAACTACTACCCGTTGACTGCAGTTGAAGCGTGAGGAATACCACCATTTTTGTTTTTAATAGGAATGGCTTTGCTTTTTAGTTTTTAAGTGATGATTGATTTCTCGTTACATATGAAAGGCTACATAGTTTACTGCGATATTCAAATAGTTGTAACAGGAGGAATTCATTATTCTTAAATGACCTCCACTATGCATTGGCATCCCAGTTCTACAAAATCTGGAATTGGAATATGTAATCACATCGATGTCATGGCACCAAATTTCTTTATTAGGAAAAACAAGCATTTTTCTCCTGTTTGTAACGACTGCATTCATTGTGCCAATTCGTAAAAATGTATGCGCTTCAGCTGTCTGTGAGAAGCAAACTGCACTCACTACTAGGATTTTTTCCCTCTTTTTGACAATGCTGCTTAGCAATCAAAAAGCAGAAATTTTTCACATCTTGAGTAGAACTTCTTTGCATCCTCTTGCAGTTTTTCATTCTTTATGCTTTTTGAACCTGTTAGGGAATTTACGGCATCAAAAAGCCTTATATGACCCTGTCTATCCTACAACAAAGGTTGGACTTGCTGAAAAAACAATTTCATTTGTTTCCATTTTTATTTTTGTATCCTTGCTGAAATTTAGTTTTTACGAAATCAGGCAATAGAGCACACATTGTTTTAGGGAGTATCTACTTTGCATTTTATGCAGTGGTTCTCCTCTTTTTCTCTCTTTACATCTGCAATATTCACACACACCTACTCTTTTTTATGTGAGTAGTAGAAAGCGGAGTAATCTTAGCGTAAGACGTCTGTTTCTTTTAATTATTTTTTCTCAGAAGTAACTGGTTTTTGTAGAGTCAAGATTTCATATATTAAAACCCTAAAAATCGTATACTGTTTTCATTAACTTGAAGAAAAAAAAGTTACAGACGTCTGTTTTCCCTATCTTCTTTCATAGGGTTCTTATGTTTCTATTATCTTTCGTACTCTTTTCTCCAACGCTCCTAATCCTTTTGAGCGTTTTAATTTTTATATGTCTGCTTTTTTTAGCATTTCCACATTCCAACTCTCTCTTCTCCCCCTCTCTCCACTCTCCCCCACTTCCCATTCCCTCTCCGCTCTTCACCCTCCTCTTTCCATTTTCTCTTCTCTTCCCCCTCCTCC
>JADAQX010000135.1:0-82040 GCA_015476325.1 Cardiosporidium cionae | reverse complement strand
TATTTTAATAAACTTTAAAGCATGCCTCTGTGAACAGGAGAGCGGTCATCGTATGGAGGACTCGAGGAGGCATCCCTTGTGAGAACAAGAGGAAGAGGGGATGAAAAACACCAACACCTAGCCATGCCCATCTTTTTCTACTCTCTGTTTTGAAGGAAATCTATTCCCAAGAAATAAAATTTGAAAACCACCTCCATATAAGCACAAGCTTACGAGATTCCATTTGAAAAATGCTTCAAAAGGTGTAGAGGAATTAATATACACTCAAAAGAAAAAAATAAAGATGATTTAACAGAGTGCGTTCCCTTCTTAAAGATATAAATATATTTCCATAGCCAAACTCCTCCTCCCCTCTGCCTCTCCCGCCTCACTCCATCGCCTATCATTGCACATGGAAGATATTTGGCCCCCTCTCCCCCCTCCTTTGAAGCGTATGCTCGCTCTTTATATCAATTTTAATGAGAAATGCATGGATATGTTTGAGAAATGCAATCTCTTTACAGTTTCCTCCCTACCGAGATGCTGAATCCGAGGAGGTTCGTCCACCATATCCTCGTAGAGGGGAGATACCCACACCAAGGCTGGCACTGCGATAGAGGAGAAGCTCACTTAAGAGTGTGGGAGAATTTCTATAGCATGCAAGGAGGGCTAAATCATAGGAGATCCACTGCATAGAAAATATGCCTCCATTATGGTTGGGTCGTGTGGATGGAAGTGTTTCATGCTGTAATGCTAATCGCACTTGTTTTCTTCCCAGACGAGATCGAGAATGGCTTTCTGAAGAGTGGAAAGGGGCCAGGATAGGCTGACCTATACACAGAATCAGATTTTTTAAGATGAAAGTCACAGGCAGGAAAAGAGAGTAGAAGTGAAAAATCAAAGCTTGGAAGCACACTGTAACAATAGGAGAGAGAGAGTTGAGATGAGAGAGAGAGAGAGAGTTGAAATGAGAGAGAGAGAGAGAGTTGAGATGAGAGAGAGAGAGAGTTGAGATGAGAGAGAGAGAGAGTTGAGATGAGAGAGAGAGAGAGAGAGAGAGAGTTGAGATGAGAGAGAGAGTTGAGATGAGAGAGAGAGATGCGATAAAAGAGGGGAAGAGATGCGATGAAAGAGAGGAAGACAGGCGATGAGAGAGAGGAAAACAGATGTCATAGTAGCTCACGAGGAGGAGGGGAGAAGAGAATAAAGAGGGATGAGAGGAAACAGAAAATTAGTTAAAGAAAGGAACCAGAAGAGTACTTAGAAAAATACAAACTTCGAGTAGGAAGAATGCCAGTAAGTCAAGCAAAATAAATGAATAAAACACGAGAGAAAAATCAAACAAAATCCGAACGAACCTGTATGGGAGAATACACAAATATCACATTTACTCCAACCGACAGCAATAGCAAGGCCATCTTGACTACATTGAATAGATTGGATACGTCCTAAATCTTTCAAAGGGCAATGCAGCAACCAAACTTCAGTAATATCAATCACCTGATAAGGGGCGATACAACTCTCACAGCATAGAGGGTCCACATGAATCAATTCAATTTTCCCACTCGTCATGCCTAACACAATCAGTTTTTGAGCGCTATTCATATCTAACGTCAACACACCCTCCTCTTTAAGAACAATTCCAACCGCTGAATTCTGCTGTACTTTCGAAGAGCCACTCTTTTTTCCATAACTGCCTGTCTCCGAATAGCTAACGGCAGAAGAAGGCACTCCCATTAAATTTCCAGAGCGAGGATGACTGGAAGAGGAAGATGGGTCTGTTAAGTTGCTTGATTTCTTCACACGGAAGGGATCTCGCCATCCCAACAAAATAGTCGTCCCCGTACTGAGAATACATGCTAGAATATCTAAAGGCATACTTAAGGTGATATAAACAATGCCAATCTTTAGGAGATCACTGGCATGGAGATCCTGATTAAAAGGCATAGAATCGGCTATAGGAGTTAGGAGAGGCCGTTCAAACGCATTTTCTGGAAATTCTTCGGCTGTGCGTGGTGAAGGAGAGGCCACTATCTCCTTCGAAATCAAGGAGGAGAACAGACTCCCCTTTGTAGCACCTAGGAGTCGCTCAAAGGGGATAGGCGGCGAGGGTCTAGAAGGGGTGGTAGACTGCTGCACTCCCTCCGAGGCATCATTACGTGGCTCTTTCTCGGCTACCGTCGCTCCCAAAGCAGGGATTTTGTTAACAATTTGACTCAAGATATTGTGAGGAAAAGTATCATCATTCATGAGGTGTGTTTCCATCCTCTGACGCTTCAAACGTCGCAAGTGTTGTATGACAGACGTTGAACGTGTTGTGGCGTACAGAAGCGCTCCCGCTTTACCCAAAGGTCGCAGTTTATTCACACGACGAGAGGAAGGATGGATGTTTGCAAAATCACGAGTTGAAACGGGTGCTTTCAATTGCTGATAATCGCCTATTAACTCTTGAGAGGAGAGGAACAAGGAATCGTCAGACTCGTATTTTTCTTCTTCAACGTTCAGGAATTCCGAGAGGTACACAACTCCCACCATGTTGAAGGATGTAAATCCAATGAGAAAGAAGGCCATTTGACGGGCACAAGCAGCGATAAAATACGAATCGGAAGCCGTCATACTCTGAGAAGAGGCAGTGAGATTGATGACACCCTTCAATTCCACGAGGAGAGGTTTGATCGAGCTATACTCCCTCAACAGCAACGGAGGACCCTGTGGCGTATTCTCTTTCGAAGAAGAGCCCTCCTCCAGATCCGCCAGTTTGTTTCGAGACACGCTACCTTCCCCAGAAGGTGTAGAGGGATTCTGTGCATCTGGATCGATTAGACCATACACTAATACATGATTTCCAGGATAGGTGGAGACAACCATGGTTTGACCATCCGGTGACCAAAGAATAGCCTTGTGAGGTCCATAAATGCGTGTACTTTCCACTCGGGTGTACTTTCCTACCAGTACACGCAAATGGGAGTTAGAATAAATATTTATATTGTACGAAGACATTGCTGCTAAATATTTTTGACAGGGTGAGACAGCAAAATCCATAATGGGATTTACAGACGATCCCATTAATGTGGATTTGTTCTCACATTCAATGTGTTTGGGAGTACCGAGTGTCGTTATCATTTTGAGGGGAGATATACGATAAAGCAAAAGGAGACACACGGGCTTGGGGGGCAAATTTAGAATGCGGTAAAAAAAAAAAATTCAACTGTTAAATGCCATTAAAACGGAATTGCCAAAGTTCAAGTGAAATGCATACGAAAAAGATAGAGTACACGCAGATATTTAGGCATAAAAGAAGGGTCCGTTCACTCCAAAGGATAGGATAACCTATCCACACGCCTCAATACAGATTTTTTTCGGTATAAAAAATCTTGTAGTAACATGAAGAAGGGCGGAGAAGTTAAAGCCAAAACTAACCAAACACATACGAATCAGAGGACAGTGATAAATTGCTTTTAAAAATACCATGGGCCAGATACAATCGTATTAATCCTGTAGTCGTTCAATACTGGCATGAAATAGATGCTCTTCTACATTGAGAATACAGTCAATGAGTAGATCCAGAGTACACCGTGACGCATCTTCTTAAGAGGGAGTAGCAACACTCGTTTCAGCAAGTTTTGCTTTGTAAGCTGCCATGCATTTCCTAAAAAAGAGAGTGTGGCAAGAGAGGCACAGAGTAGAGATTGCATAGAATTTCCTAATCAAAACTGCTAAAAAAGAGTGTCTTACTTATAAAAAACTCTTAGGTCTTCACATTCATCAAGTTGCCCACTCAAGCCACTCGGATTCCTGTAATAAATTTACCAAAACAAAGAACAGTGTAGTGAAGCTTTACAGGAAAGAGGAAAAAACATACATATTTTCACATTAAATCTAATCCTAGGGCAAGGTTCGTAGAAAACTGGAGGAATTATGCCTTGCTTGCACTTTTATTGGGAGTAAAAAAATGGATCCTTTACTGAAACAGTTATTAGCAAACCTACTCTTTCAGACATCGGAGATAGCCATCCTGCATGAAAAAAACATATTCATTTTAATACAATCCATTAAAGAAAAGATATAAGGCAGGTAAACACTAGTTTGCAGGCCATAAAACCCGAGAAAAAAAGTAGTATAATCACCTCTGCTTGTAAGACTCTTGCGTTACAAACCGAAGAGTTCGAACTAAAAAATGCTTCTCTAGCACTTTTACCATTTCATTCCCACATGGAAACGCCTTCGTCGCATCTTGATTCTCAAATTGCACTGTTTGCTGATGTTGACTGTTAGCGGAGTCTACGGTCGGAGTGCTGAGTTCTGATTTAGACGAAATATTACCTTGAGGTATAGTATCGGATAGGGGGTCCCCCTTAGCCCCAGAAAACAAGGAAAGGCGGCTGCCCATGCTACCCAAGCTGTCCAGGGGATTGCTGCAACCAGCTTCCTTCAAGATGACTTCGCAGTAGCCCTCCGACAAACTATCGTCAGATCTGCACAAAATATTAGCAAATAAGCTACGCACAATATGGATACTACATGAAATGCTTGCGGTTTCATTGTAAAGTAAGGAGGCAAAAAAAAAGAAGGGGTCTTCGACGTCGCAGCAAGTAACATCAAGAACTAAAAGAGAATAGCTACAGCATACGTTGATGCCTTCTAAAAAATCGATTGGAAAATTTTGGTGCATGAGCGGCAATTTGCTATCCTCGTAACGAAGAACTAAAGGTAGCGTTCAAGCAGCCATGCCACATGATTATAGGACAAAAGTAATCAGCAGTCTTCTCGATATGCAATTTCTTATTCTTTCTACTTCGTGCTAACCACAGCACCTTGTTTTGCATAAGAGGTACCGAGTATCATTGTCTTAGAAGGGGAAGTGGAAATTAATCTATAGAAAGACTGTTGCCACATTTCCACACCCTCTAATAGCTTACTATTTTGTGGAGCAGACGAAAAAAACTTTCTTTTTTCGCTTGACTTACAATTTCGATAGTTGCAATAAGGAAGATTAGGTTAACGCAGCGCTAGAAACCAGCACAGCAAGTAGAAATTGTAAGCGGGTCCTAACAGCACAGGAGTGGCAATCTTCTCAATTCGCTGTCGTCCAAGTAGTATCGGAAACCAAAGTATAGAAAAGAAGCAACTTTAATTTTATAATGTGTAATCGAGTTACCGTAAGATTGCCTTTATAAAGAAAAGAGAAAGCAAACTGGCATAGAATTGCTCATAATACAAATTGGTGGCCTAAAATATAGGAACCCGTTGAATTGATTCGAGCTGAAGGAAAGCCTGAAGGAGTCGTCATAACAATGGATTATTAAAGCGAACGTTACAGAACCTTACTTTGACCCGGCGTCGGCGTCAGGAAGAGTACGCGCAAGAGGTGACATGAAATGTGATGCAAATTCTAGTCTTCAGTTTGTTTGGAAGATTATCTGTTTAAAGTACTTCTTTATGCCAAAATTCTCTAAAAATTAATTATGCGTACGTAAGGAAAACTAAAGGAGGCAACGACTGCACTGCATGACGCACACATGATATGTTTTGAAAAGAGCAACGCTGAGATGATGGCAATCGCGATGATTGCACATGTCACGGAATCTCACATGGACAAAGTAACTGAGTAGTTTTTGTGACGAATAAAAGTGTAGTGTGCGTAAGTGGTGTAGATATAAGAATGATATAATTAATATTTATAATAGTTAATTGTAGTGTGCGTAAGTAGTGTAGGTATAAGAATGATATAATATTTATGGTAGGTGTAGGAATTAAATAGTATAAGGATGATATAACATGTTTGATAGGTGTTAGGAATTAAGTAGTACCCATATGGGAAGTAGTAGCGGAGATAGGAATAATCGAAGTAGGAATTGAGTGAATGACCCGATTAGTATTGGGAAATAAAGAACGAGTCGGCTAGGTCTGTGCACGCGAATACAACTGACGTCTGACAAGCAACAACGAACAACAGATAACCCATAGAAGTAGATGCAGAATCGGAACTAGAGGGGGAGTTAGTATTTTTATTAGTCTTTTCTAGTGATGAATGTTTGTACTAAATTAGGGCGGAGGACATATTCTTAACTCAGCAATTTTACTATAACTTATCTCGCAAGCTGCCTCATCATTAGACCCTCCTTCATATATCTTCAGATAGCTATATGCTACACGTTCATAAACTTCTTCTTTGCTAGCTTGTCGTTTGCCGTAAGTTCTTTTCAATCACTTAATTATTGCAGCACGTAAAATCAACTCTTATTCAAATATAGAAGCCTATTTGGATAAATTCGCTAACTCTATGCAACATAGGAGATCTAAAATGTCTCCTCTTACACAATTTAAAATGGGCCCGAGGCAAACTCTAAATTATTTGAATAACTCATATTCGGGTAACCAAATGATCACATTGAAAGGCGTATTATATTCGTAAAAGTGCTACATCTGCACAATGGTGATCATGCGCCGCATGATATCCTTCTGTTGTTTCAGAATTATTACGTTATATGCTGAGAATTAAGAAACATTCCTAATTGAATTATTTTTTCAGCTGAAAGCTGCAAAAAAATTTGCTTGTGTACTCTGGAATTGCGCAACCTTAGAAATAGCCAATTTCATCCCCCATATCCCGTAGCAAACTTTTAGTTGGCTAGGCAATATGTTTAAAAATGAAGATTGTTATGTTTACTTTTCAGGCCAGTTTACTGCATGCTATGCATTACAGCAATGATGATATATAACAAGTAATCAATGACAAAAAAGGGCATATTTTCGATGAAAATGCTGTATTATACATATTCTTAATTTCTGGAATCATTTTGGAGGATGACGAGCTTCTGGTACTATGGTGGAGAGAGGGAGCATTTGGTAATGAGCTCAATTTTACGGCTTCGTTGTTGATAGCACTTGCGTTAGTTGTAAAGAAAAATAATTAACTTTATTCCAATCTGTCATCAGTATAGTTTTACAGTGCCTGGCTGCATACTTTTCAATAACCTATGTCAACAGACCGCACATCTTAGAACAATTTTAAAAGAATATGAGTATTGTCATGAACTATTTGTTTCAAAAACCATCAATTAATATTTTCTGACTTTCTCTTGCAAATTATTTTTAATACAGGTATTGCTGCGCTTAAATTTTTTGGAAGACACTATTTATAAGTAGTTTACCAACTGGATTAAAGCAACCATTGACACCAACGTATGAAAGTACATTGACAAGTGTATTTTTAAAGCTTCTTTCAGCCGGCTATGTATTTTGAGACAAAAAAAGTAATGTAATGCGTATGCATTTTGCTTAATATAGTCATATGAGCAGTATACTGCACTTTACTTTGAAGATAAGCTGAGTGGAAATGCGAAGCTCAAAAATATTCGTAAATATGACTTAATATTTCAAAGTCTTTTTCATTGATATACAAATACTAGTCATCAAATCTCAAGTCCTGCTTTTGTAATATAATGCTGTTTGTTTTCCTAGAAAATGTACTTTCCAAATTAACAGTTAGCGCTTATGAGAAAAGTTATTCTGTAGTTTTATTGGCTTTTTGTATAATGCTGTTTGACAATGCTCATGAATAATTTAACAAATTAGAGTTAATACAAAGCTTGAGAAAAGCTACTGCACGGAAAACACAAACTGTTGCTTGGTTTGGACTTTGATAAAAGTATATTCTGGTAATGTCTCTATTTTTAAACAACCATCTTATTTTGCTTAAAACTTTTATTCACATGAATATAGAGGTATACCAATTTTTGGCTTATGAAGCAGCCTCGTTTGTATTGGTAAGCACCTGCTGCAAGAGAAATCAAAGGTTTACTTAATGCCTTTTTCTATAACATGATATCATTATCAGTGACAATATTCTAATTGCAAGCGGCAGGCAATTTGTTTTTCTTTAGATCAATGTGTTTGAAAAAAGCTGTTCCCTAGCTTTGTATGGAACTATAACTTTTTTAGCAGACTTAGCACTGATATTTTTACTTTATAGTTCTTGAACTAAACATGCAGATTTCACGCACAACTATGCACCTTTTGTTAGCTTTTGAATGTGGCAGTGCATTACCCCAATTTAATATTAATTGTACAAATAAAACCTATTTTTCATCAATTTACTTCTGACAATCTCATGATTTTTTTGCTATCACATATAAAGAAATTATATGTAGTATTACCTTGATCTTTATTTTTCGGAAAGGAATTGAACTATTTATGCAAAACTAGCACGCTTCGATTTCAGCGTCAATGCATTTTGGATTTTTTAGGTGCCAAGTAATGATGGAAACAAGTTACAAATTATAAGCCAATCTAACACTGACTGCCACATTTTTACATAATTGCTTAACTTTGTTGAGAATTCAGTTAAGTTATTCATTATTATGAGTTCTGATAAACATAAAAAATCTGCTTTTTGCATCAGTATAGATACATGTGTGCTTGCAAACCTTTTTAGCAATGTATCATGGGTAAACCTATCTGTATTAAACGAGCCAGTATGATTTCAAGTACAGAATGTTTATAATTACAATATGGTATAAAGGTATTACTCAAAAAGATTTCTATAGTATAGTAAGAATTATTTCGCCATTTTCGCCCACTGAAGGATCTGTAGTGCAGCATGCGTTTCAGATTCAGCAAAAAAATGTACGGAAATTTTAGTGTATAAAAACATTCTCGGTAATGTATAGTAAGGAGATATAATCATCTAAAGCATTTTTTGAACTTGTATGTAATTTGAAGTTATTTTCACAAGTCAAACAACGGTTGCTTTTAAATTTACATACATGCCTCACAAAATCTTCATCTTTACTATGGGTATTAAAAAATTTCATAAGCAAGAATGCCTAACACAAACTTCATGGACTTGCATTGTACGAACGATTAAACTCTATAGCCCACAATGACCAAATTGAGGAAAATAACAGGACGGCTTGCCCAAATAAATTAAAACTTTTCTCTGGGAATATTTATGAAATAGTTATAACTGTTCTGGAAAAAAGTCCCGAAATTTTGCGCTACTTGGCATTCAATAGCCTCAACTAAAATATATGTAGGAAAACTTAGCACCTGTCGCCACCTAAAACTGCATAGCATGGATTGAGCAGTGCCTAACTATTTGTTTCTACAATTATTTTATTGTGTGGGTAAGATACACATTGTAGCGGCCAAATGGCAAGGTGTTCTTATGCTTCATTAAGCAGATAAAAAAATTTGATATTATTTTCATGCTTACAAATTTCTCAAGTTGAAAGTTTAAGCTGATAAATTAGAAAAGCAATCATTTTCCCTTATGAATGTAATTGCTTTTTATAACGCATTAACTTTCTATACTAACGAAAATCAGCTTTCGATGAAATAGTTGTACTTTTGGTAACATTTCTTTTTTTGAAAATGGAAATCCTTTGTAACTTTTCTTTATTAATTTGCTACTAGCAGAAATTTTGATTTGTTGAATATTTACATTAGTCTATCACATTTCCAAATCTTAGTATATATTCTGCTTTGTTTTCCTTCTGAAGCATTTGCATATAAAGATTACAGGAAAATTAGGTCATTTCAGATTCTTCAGCACGTTGTTTATTTAAAAAATGACACCATCCAATGTACTTTTGAAAGGGCGACTTGCAAATACAGGGATTTGTGCAAAAATGTTTACCTCAATGGTTGCTATACTCTTGTTGAATACATGCAGCACATATACCGTGGCCGGTAAACTTCTAGTAACAAATTTGCTTCTTTATTTACAATGTAACACGAAGTAGCATGAGCAATCATTTCTGTAATCATTCAAAAATTGTGAGCTATTTTGTATTCAGGTTTTACTTTTAATCTCAGATTAATTCTTTGAAAATTTACCTACTATAGTCGAACTTGAAAAGAATGTGTAGTTTGAAAAGGTTCTGAGTAAAATGGGTAAAGCTGCTTGTGCTTTTGATTCGTTTTCTACAGGATTACGGAAAGACGAAACAGCCAGAAAAAACCTCTTCATTCGACCTATATACAATAGAAAATTAAAGGAAACCCAACAAGAAAAAATTTCATCAACCAAAGAGTCGGGTAGGTTTTTAACATAATTTCTCCAGGTTAACAATTAGATTTCTTGGGAAGCAACTATCCCCACAATTTTATACAAAAAGCAATAGGCACAGATATTCAAGAATGCGATTAGATTCCTAGAAGTGGTAATACAAATTAAAGTTCCGACGCTATGTCAAAAACTGTAACAGGTTTACTACAGATTGGCACTAAATCAGAGAAAATTTCAGCTCTACTTAATAAGGGAAAGCATTTAGCAAAGAAATTTCTACCTGGTATTGGGGAGGTTGCAACATCTGCCATAGCAAATGCACCTCTCGACTCAAACGTCAATGCTGCGGTAGAGAATGGACTAAGCATGCTTGCAGAAAAATTTATTCCACGGCTGCAGAAGCAAGCTCGAATAATAAACGAAAACTTTGCAAATTCAGGTAACGCAATATAGCACCATTTTTGATACAAAAAGTGTAATGTTTGCTGCAATTCTATTTAACTGAAAGCTTCAGTCTCCGCGGTAGATTGTAAAATATAGTGTTACATCTAGCAATTGTACTTTTTTATAGGTAACAGAGTAGGGGAAACTATTGCCAATGCTGGAAAAGAAAGTTTGGAAGAATTCAAAGCAGCAACCGAAAATGCTTTACGGAAGTTCAATGTTCATGCACAAAAAGTTGAGAAAAGCATTGGAGACTTATTTAAGAATTCATTGGCTAACTTTATTGAAAACGAAAGCTCACAAATTATGAAAAATGTAAAAAAGCTTCTAATACTTAACGTAGATATGACTGTATATAGTTTAATTCGCTGCGATATTTTAAATAGATACATGTGTTGGAGTACAGGTGACAAGCAAAGCTGCAATTACCGAGGATCTACTGGACAAATACTTAGCAGCAGCTCAGCAAACATACAATGCACTCAGCACTCAACAATCTCAACTTTTACAATCTTTTCAGCAGAGTAACATGGAAATACAAAATCGACAGAAATCTATAAATAAAGTCTTTCAACATATTTTAAATGTCAGAAAATTGTATCTTATAAAACATTTAAATCTAGTAATTTACACGCTTTTAAGATAGTACATGTCGCTGTTGTTTTTAAGGCATATTAATAATATTTTTGTAATTTCAGGAGCTTGAGTTGAGACAGTGAAATCACTGTTTGGCAAATGAAGCTACAGAACGCAAATAAAATAGTGTGCATCCATAAGACTTTCAACAGCCTACAAACACCATATTCCTATAGAACACAGAAACGCACTAATCCCACAGAATATTGAGGATACGGACGGTTTCAAGTAAAATCTTTGAATATACCAGCCTCTCTTTCAAGGGAAACCATTACACAATGGTACTTTTGTTGGCACCTACGATATCATCAGAATGCATACTTTGACCATATTTTGAAGTACAAGTTTATGCATAAGTATTAACATATTCTTTCACAGGTATAGCATATGCTTACCTATAAGCATAAACACACTTTTTCACACGATTATAAGAGTGTACAATAAGAAAACTATTATTGATAAAGTAGACAATACCATTTATGTCTCAAAGAACATTAGGGAAGCATTAGGAGCCTCCGCAAGAACACAGAATCAAACTAATGGTATACCAATAGAACAAATATTAATTAGTTACTAAAAATGTATTTTGAGAATATGGTTGGTTATGAATAATAACATACTTACTTAAATTCAACACCGTAAATCCCCTGAAAAAATTGCTGGCGTCGAACGGCCAAGTGATTATAAGAACAAAAAGAGGAAGGATTAACCAAGAAAATTTTTCTCATGCCTAATATTCAATTCAGTATAACTGAACTCGCTATACTTGGCCATTAAGCATAACCGTTTTTAGCATATGCATACAGCAGTAACACGACTCAGAAATGCATTATTGTGTTTTCATTGAAAAGATCAATTTGAAACGCAACTTTCCAAAAAAAAAAAAAGAATCGACGTAGCATCTAATATAACACCCAAAAGCTAGACCATACAGAAATCAATATTTTTTTAAGAGAAGGAAAGATTCTTAAAAGGGAAAAATCGCATCTTTAGCTCATGACTTTGGAAAAATTTTACAAGCAGAAAGTCTTTCCAGACAGCATGAAAGCCATTCTACTTTTAGCGTTAAAGGAGAATAGCCAGGGAGCTGTTCCAAGTTTTGATTAAAAATAAGCAAGCGGCAGCAGCAAGAGATTGTATACAAGTCCCAGATAAAGATTCTGCAAAAGCATCAATTCAATTTTCCATGGGAAGAGAATACATATTGTCAGCAGAAAGATGCTTTACAAAACAGCCTGCAATATTCCAGTACTACTGTTTTGCCTTATTTTATTTCTCGATGTAAAGTACGCTTATTTAAAAAGGGATTGAACTTCATTAACTGCAGTGGCTCAGCTTTCGTCCGCTTATTCTTGGTTGTAGTATAACGAGATGGTTGCTTGCTTACAGTTCTTGCTTCAGTACACTCCAATGTTATAATTTTTCTCGGCCCCTTTTTCTTGGCAAATAACTCTAGACTACCACTGAAGCTTCCACAATCATAAGCGAAGTAATTACAAAAAGAAATTTTTATCGCTGGCTCATACCCTCGAAGGCAAAACGTCATCGGCCAACGAGTGGATACTGTGTGGGCAGAAGGTTTCCCAGCCACACGGCTGATTTGATACAAATGCGTTGTATGACATATTTGCTTTGTAGACAGGATAGTTTTACTCATCGGATTTGAAGCACTGCTCTCCAAGGCAAATTCAACCGAAATAAACAAGATGAAGAGGAAGTAAATACATTTCAGTAGCATTGTACCCATCGTCCCGTAACCGGTTTTGAATCAACATTTATCATACTGCGTAACGAAATTCTGTAGGCTTACAAGTAGAAAATTGAGAAAACTCGAAAAGATTGCATGATGCTTTAAACTTTGCGAAAAATGTGGGTCAACACGGAAGTATCTCCTAAGTCAAAAATAGTAAGATTTAGCAAATATAGCAGTGGCAGAAAGTCTTGCCAGCTGAAGGGAACAACGCAACATAGCGGCTGCAGTTTATGCTAGTTTTCAGTTTCAGTTGAACCTTTACAGTGCTTCAGAATACAACGGCAAATACAAGCTGCTTTCTTCCATTTTGAAAGGTGACAACATGAAAGTGATAAACCTACATAACGCATTCTGTGAGCGGAATGGCACCGGACTGTCAGGCTTTGCGCTACATTCAGAGAAAGTAAGCAGTCGAATAGGTGATTAAAACATATTGGAGAGAGCGCAGAGTTGGATGCACGATTTTGTATCATCAAGATTAGGTAAAAAATAAGTCACTTTTACTTACTCTTCCAAGAAAAAATCATGCTCTTCAATTGAATATTAGAGGGCAGTACAACTTGGTTTCTCTTAGCAAAGCAACTTTTTGATTCCTTAAGACAAAGTCAAAAAGTAAATAGTTGCACTTTTCAAAAAGCCCGCTTTTTGAAATGAAATTCAGCATCAGTGTTTTCTACGGATAGAGCCTTTTTATAGCGAATTTATACGCTGCAAAAGAATGGCAAACGGTTTCCAAATCTCTGTGCTATTTAAGTGGACTTGTCATATTGATTTAAAAAAATAATATGGCAACTGAACAAATTGAAGCCATTGACAGACGTTTTCTGCGGAAACGTCTCTTTTGTAAATCGAGTAGAGAAAGCTACATTAGTTCCACCAAAAGTGAATATTAAATTTTTCGTTTTAATTTTCTCAGAAAAAGCATTAAAAATAATTGTAGCTGAGGACGGTTAGCAATAACTATTTTACCCTTGACAGGGAAAAATTGAGGAAGGAGATGGAAAATCATCTAAAGAGGAGTCTTTTCAGCTTTTAAAAAGTTTTCTCTTCATCTAGAGAATTTTTTTTTAGCCCAGCTCCCTTTCTTCTGTGCCTCCTGGGATTTAGTCATGTTTAGCCAATTGGTAATTATAGACTTCATTCAGTTGAAAAGTCTGCTCCTTTATGCGGTAGAAAAGCACTTAAGTTTTCAAGATGTGTTAGAAAAAAGTTTGTTCTATGTTTCTCATTTGAAAAGAAAAAAACTTATGAACTAGAAACTTGAGCGAGGAAAAGTAGAGCTTTCTCTTCTTTTCTGTTTCTACTCAATAGGAAAAGAATCGAAAAGTATAACCTACCTTTGAGTAAATATTCCTAAATCATTTCTATCCTATTTTGGTTTGTTGTTAAGAGTAACATATTGCTAGTGTAAATGTGAAGGTGGATTTCTGTATGAATATTAATTAATTTAGTAACGCTACAGATTGCTGAAACTATCTTTTTTGTGCGGAGAGTCAGGTTTTGAATAATGTCAGCTTTCAAGGTGAAAGGGTTATGGGAAAAAGTGAAAATAAAAAGAATAGCATAAGTTTACTGCAGGGCAAAAAGTAGGTTATCCATAATTAGAGAGTTGGGGATCCTGTATGCAGGATTTACGTAGATTGTAAACAGGAATTAAGCACAGCTGCATACCACAACATGATCCTTATTCCATCCAGAATGCTTACAACTTTATAAAAGAGCTGTCAGAATTAATGCGTAGTAACTTATTAAATCCTAGAAGTTAACCCTTACATGGTTGGTTAAGACAGAAACTTGGGAAATGGTGAGAATTATTTAGCCTACGGCTGATTCGTAGGTTGATTAGGCAAAAACAGTGAGAGTGCAGGAGAAACAATAAAATAAAGGTTAAGAGGGATTGACGATGCCCCTACCTGGTTATATTTAGTTAATAAGGCCAGTCAAAATTTTGACGAGCTTTAGAGTTGTATTTTTCGTTCTTATTCTGCTTTTGGTAGAAGATCAATGTTAAAGAGAACAAACCAAGTGAGGTATATGTATCTGTATTTCTATGCTCTCCCCCTTTAATAATACTTTAATTTAAATTCATCACACGCTTCATATAACAGTAGTAAATAGCCAGAATCACTATTTTATAAATGATAAATCCCAAGTGCCATTGAAATCACAAGTTAAAAAGGTTCGCATAAGTAACTTGGACCTATAGTCCTTGTACGATCACCATAGATACAATTATTTTGTTACACACATACAAAAGCAATTAAAGATTTTAAAAAATTAAAGTAATGCATTATAAAAAAGTTAGGAAATAGAGAAATTCTTGCCATCAATTTATATGCTTATCGACTATGAATTGTACAAGAACTTATAAAAATAACTTCAATCCACAGTTGGTTATGAAATACATTGACATGCAATCTATTCCTTTACTATGTCACACTCTTGAAAACTATTCATAACACTCAGGTTTTGAATGGGCATCCTTTTTTATGTTATACATGCTAAAGTTTTATAAGCGGGTGAATGCGAGTTCTTGGGTTTTATCGTTGCGGCTGCCTTCATTCTGTGAGCTTTTTTCTGTACCGGTTTTAATTAACCTGCTTTAAAGGTTTTGCTCTAGCTTCAGGTATCTCAATGTATTGGATATCTTGCTGCAATCTCTGGTATTATCGCTTGCCGGCTCATCTTCCATCATTTTCTTGATTATAAAAGCATCCTTCATAAAATATTCAATATCATCAAAAGAAGCGTGTTTCAGTATGATATCTTCGAAGAAAAATTTTCGCGCAACAGATTCTGTATCAGAATTTATTCTATTAAGCGTATGTAGAAGGATAGCAAGCTGCGGGGAACCATTATTTCCTAGTTTTGCAAATAAATTCGAGCCAGGCAATCTCGAGAATCTGAGCCACTGAAAACCGTCTTGGTTGGTTAATTCCAGCATTTCGATTGTTTCAGAAACATTACGTGCGCAGCCTTTTTTCATGAAAAGCTCGATCAACCGAGGAGAAACAGCACCATATATATAAGCTTTTCTAAGTTATCTGGAAGACCTAATGCGGCAAAATTAGTATGAGTTGTACAGAGGCAATGCCCAAATCAGTCTTCTGTTTTTCTTTTGTTCCCATGTCCTAGCTTCGGTTACATCTGATTGTTACACGATTCTTACGAGCAATACGTGCGCACACTTCGCTCTTGATGCCCCTGGTGTGCAGCGTGAATGAACCAAAGAGAAGTTGAAGCATATAAATTTTATAGCGGTGATTGACGTTTATGTACTGGTGTAGCTGATTTCTCCAGTTCTATTCAGGATATGTGTTTTTCTTCATATAAAGCAAATACTGATATAAAGCTGCTATATCTTTTGTTTTCTGCATTCCCGAGTTAATTTATTTACCCTTGTCTACAATCTATTGTTTTCCCATCATTTGGAAATGGAGAACCGCAGCTCTTCATTGAAATCTGCCGAAGGGGATAGCGATGTGATTGCAATTGAAAGTTTCACTGGAGAAAAATCTACTAATACCAAAATTTTACGAGTGTACGTTGGGATAATATGCCTAAAAACTACCCTTGCAGGAAAATATGTGATGAACTTTTCATTTTTTCTTCTGCTGCTTTTCTGAAAGTGCTACAAAAACTAAATAACTCAAAGCGTTATATGTGCGCTTCATTGTTTTGAGTTTACAATTGCCTTCCCTTATGCATTTGAAAATTGTTAGAAGATATAGTAGCCTGTTTATCGAAGTGTAAATGCATATATCGAAACGTCGTTCTTCGTACTCTTAATGTAACTTCTCTAGGGCCTTGTATCTGAATGGGCGAATAGAAGTATTAGTTTTCTAAACAGTTGCAGCCTTTTTCGCAAAAATGCTTTTCTTCCTATGTTTGCTATATATTTAAGCAGCAGCGCAGTTTTTGTTTTTGTTGCTCCTTCAGAAGATTTCAAGGAATTTTTTCTAGCAATCAAAAATCGCTTTAAAAAGAGTTGAATGAGCGAGTGCGAAAATACATTTTGAACGAAATGATTCATTCAACGAAAAAATCAGCAGTTCTCTTTTACGTGATAATACTTTCTTTTAGAGAAAGGATTGCTCTCGCAAAAATTAACTAATTGCTTAAACATCATAAAATTACATGCTGTTTACAACTTGTATTTCCAAGTTGATATTAGAGTAGGATAGTTCGAGCCGAGAAAAATCACTCTTTGCAGTAAGTACATCACGTATTTTTTTTCTTCACTCCCGTTGCCGGTGCAGCGATGATATCATCTGTGCAACTTCATTCTATATAATTTTCCTTCTTTTATTTCAGAGATCGTGATATTCCCTGTTGTGTCGTGAAGAACTTTGTTTTCTCTATAATTCCAAAGTTAGAGGGGTAATATTGCTTACGCTGATTTTCTGCTCATTCACTGTTTTACAGAAGTACGGGGAGTAAAACTTAATTTGTTTTTCTGAAATCTAAGAAATGTACTGGATAATCAAATTAAACTGGGAGAAAATCAGGAATTTTATTCTAAAGAAACTGTTGTAATTTTTAGCTAGTTTCAATCCTTCTTTATATTAAGCTGTACCTTTGATCGAAATGTGCGCACCACTAGGTGATAATGGCGAAGCCATATCGTATTGATGAAATTCATTTTTGGAAAAATGTACTTCAGTCTGACTTTATTATGCTCTCGAATGCAGTTACTGGAATGGTGCGCTCTATCGAATGACCAGTCACAACGATGGGACAATAGAGATGGGCCTTCCCCGTGTTGTTTCCACCAAAATAGCTTATCATGAAGAAGGATTTTGGACCATGCGGGAAACAACTGCTACAGTACGTTCTACTCAATGCTACTGTCGAAAATCCCTGCTCTTTTTTGATAATCTCAATATTTTTTGGTATACTCTTCAATTTCTATTTTTCTGATGGAACAACAATATTCGTAGAGAGTAGCTGGGTTTCTTGAAATGGTTTGTATCATTTGTGTATCAGGAGGATGGAGCTGCAACCATTCTGTGTTTTAAGTTGTCTCCTGTTGCTCCAGGAGTTCTCAGCGTCGAAAAACTTCCTTCGAAGTGAGTCTTTTCGTTTGATGTTGTATGTGAGATCGAGTTTTTAGCACCGTACGTGTGTGTTTGTTTTCTTTTCTTTTTTGCTTGAATATACATTTTTAGGTGCTGTGCAAATCCTACCCTTAACTTTCTAGAGAATTATCTTTAAGCTTGTTGTATGTAAGCATTTCTGGGCAATTAGCATTTATGATACTGTGTAGTTGAACCTGCAAGTGCTGCAGAAATGCTGGATACTCTTACCATATTATCTTAAGGTTACTTCTTATACTTTTCATTGGGGTAACGACACTTAAAGCCGTGTTATGTCACATAAAATTTTGTTTTGTTTTTTTATTCCAAAACGTATTCGTTGTTTTAAGTAGATTTATAGGTTGAAACCACATCTGTTTGATTGTCTTTTGCAATTGATCGATTCGGGATTTCTTAGCAGGCTCTCTGTTCCCTTGGAGTTCTTGCCTTACAAAGTAATGTTCTAATTCAATTTTTTTCTCTGCAGAAGTACTTCGGGATTATTTGCAGATAGTCAGATTGTTTGTCATGAAACACCATTTGGAGCTCAGATTGTAGGGCATCACAGAGCTACCGGACAACTTACACAGTTTCAGCTCATTGTTCCTTCACCTCAGGTAGCGTTATCGTTAGGGGGAATCAATTTGTTGTAATATGTATTCATTCAACACTAGTATTAAGAAAACGCAATGTTAAACTAATATTTGTGCTCTCATTCAAGTCAATCCGTTACATTAGTTAGAGAAGTGTATTTGACCTCAAATTATCTCTCTTCCCGTTTCTATATTGTGCTTTTCGACATTTATTATACCTGTTCTTATCATTGTGCTTGAAAATAGCTTTTCCACATAACGCTTCCTTTTCTTTAAATTTTAATTTGTTCAGGGTTCACTAAATCGCACAGTAATGCAATATCAGGCTGGACAACTTGAATCTACTTGCTTAATTCAGGAGCATCGTGTGGTGAGGATAGGCCTGTGAAACTAAAAATTTTAGGCACCTGCGCGCTTCAACTGTTTAGTTTGCTTACTCAATTTTTCCCCCAGTGTGAAGTGAGAATATTTGTCTGGTATGGGTGTACCCGTTGATTTCAACAGTTTCTTTGCTTTATTAACTGAATTTTTTCGCAATGTTGTAAAGAATTATAGTAAATAGTGAGTTTTGTAGCCCTGCTGCTTATACAGATATACGGGTAATGATGCGCTGTAACTATAGCTTTATCTTTGATACCACAATTCATTGTTTGAATAGTCATTTTACGGAACTGAAGCGAGAATTATTTTATCTGAATTGTTTTTAAGAGATTTCAGGTCGGACTCAAAAGTTTTCATGTATTCTATTAGCCTCCAATTTATTATTACTGGCTTCATAGTAGTTTTATGTGTTGTTTTGCATGCAGGTGACATAAGTCTTGATTAGAAATGGGATTGTGAGATCTTCCATTGCCTCAATTTTTCAGGATTACATTTTACAATTTCCTTAAATTTTTCCATGCCCCTTTTTGCTCTGATCTTCCCAATCATTGGACGAAGTAAATCCACTTGGGTTGCTTTTCCTATTTTTCTATATATATTTGTATGAAACATGTCTGAAAAGTTGATGCTAAAAGTTGTTGAAATGTTTTAGGAATCAATCTAACCTTGCCATTTCATAACTTTTGGTTAGATTTCCTTCGGCTTCGGAAATCATTCCCCTTGATTCTTGTATCGTTCCGAGAAGATAGAGAGCTTCACATGTAGAATTGAGAGCACTCTGTAAAGAAAACATTATTGCTAACTGAAAAGGAGTTTTTAAAAGTGCTTTTATGGACAAGAATAAATAACAGTATTTTCAGTCTGGTACCATACCTTGTATCGCGGTAGAGATTCAAGTTCTTGGAGTAAGACCAAGGCTTTCTGTACCCAAAAACCTTGCTAAGCAATTAAGTCTTTAAAAAGATAAGAAAAGTTTGTTATATTTGTACATTTTATTTTTACATACTGAGTACCTCGTCTTCATTCCCTTGAATATTTAACTTTGCGATTTCTAGCAAAACTTTTGGTAGTGTTTCCTTGCAGTTCTCCCTAATTACAATTTAACAAGAATTAAACAAGGTGATCGCAAGGAGGTTGTAAGTGCAATGCTTAGCTACTGTTGCATAGTGTGCACCCCTAAAATAAGCACATGGTTCTACCTTGCAAATGTTGCGGCTTGCTGATAAAACTGGAGGGCACCTTTTCTATCACCTAGTAAACTCTTTGTATGCAAATGTCAAAAAAGGCTGCAATGCTACTTCTACTTCGGGTAAACATACCAAAGTCTTGCTTCAATTTTCCTAATTCCCAATAGGACTCAACTATTTCCTCCGTACTATTGTATCTTTGCGCCAGCAGTAAGTGTGATTCCCCTACTTCGAGCGCTTTTTCGCAATTTCCATTCTGATTGATAGATACAGCAACGGATTTCTGACGCAATTGTCACTCATATTCTGTTCGAGCAAACGCTAACTCAAATCCCATGTCTCCTATTTCTATAATAATATATAACTAATGAGCTCCACTTTGTTTCAGCAATTTAATCACTAGCTCGCATACCGTTGCGAATGACCGCGCTTGTGATTTGATGGATGCGAGTAGCTTTTTTAAGGCAACATTCTGCCTTTCATCTTCAGCCCCTGAGAGCTCCGCTGCCAGTGTATAGTGCTCTATTTCAAGCTCTGAATTTCCTAAGTGTTTATGGTCATTTCCTGCTTGTAAGACAAAATTTAAACTCCCTTACTAACGATATTTCGTATTTCCAAATCCTGTATCACTTTTAAAGGCTTCTTCTTTATAAACTTTTCTTGTACCTAGACTTATCAATGCTTGTACTATTCTGTGCTTATCGTTTAATTCCACGGCAACTTCATAGCATCGGTTATGAAAATAGGCTGCAATCAACTTGTTTGAGATATTTGTAGCATGTTGCGTTGCAATATCATTATATAATTTGTAGCATTGCGGTAGTGCTCCCTGGCGCCTCGCAGCCTCTGCATGCTTGAGGAGATCGGATATTTTTACGAAATTCGTGGAGTCCAAAACAAGCGTAGCATCGCTTGAAGAAATGAGACCACTTCTCTATAGATTATTTGAAAAACTATTCATTTGCAAATGCATGCAAATAAATGAGGCCGCTAGTACACAGCCTATATTTACAGCATGAAACGTACATCTAATAAATCTTTGTCACAGCTACCAGCGCAAATGTAAAACAAATCAATGTATGATTGAATATGGCCAGAAGTGAGTAATGAGAGCAAGGTTAATTCTCCATCATGTTGTGGAAGCCCATTTAATTCGTTTCCAGCAACAAGGCTTTCTTCTGAAAAGTCTGAAGTTTAAAAAGACTAACAAGAATTTTTCTCACGCGAGAAATATTGCAAAAAATAGGTACAAAAGTATTTACTAATATTTTTTAATAGTACGAGCAAATTCAAGTATTTTCTTGCAACATTTTAGAATTCAACCCACTTGTAAAAGAAACTTCGTAATTGGATTTATCATGCTGCGATTCTAGCCAAAACTCTAATTGCGAAAGATATCCTTCTACTACCTTCTCGAGCTTTGTTGAATTACACTTTTTTCTTGCAATATCGAACATTTCAAACTTTCTTTCCGAATCTTTATTCATTGTGAATTTTTTTAAATGGGGAAATGTAAGAGAAGGGTGCTAGTTCATTAATTAATTTACTCATTCACACATAATTCTTTCCACTAATCAGAATATTAGGCAAAAGTATCTGTAACTTATATTCAACATTGGGCTTATTTTTGTAATATATTCTCTATACAGTCACTTTGTACGCTTTCCTTGCACTGTTAATTTATGTACAGATTAATATGAAATCATGCCTCTTCGCACAAAGATAATGCTACATATGCACAATAGTGCTAGATAGAGATAAATACGCTATTTGGTAACATTGCTTGCTCAGCAATAGTTAGAAACTATTTTACATCACAAATTATTCGTAAAGAAGTGGCTAAGATTGAAAGACTGGGATCATAATTGAACTTCGTAATTCCTTCTACGTGCGGGATAAGTACATATATCCCAAGGTTTCCAAATTTGAAAACTTTTAATTTCTTAAAAATAGTTTTTGTACATGTCAAATGAGAGCATAATTTCTCTCTTCATTTGTTCTGTTTCTATTTATAAAATATATACATCTGTAGCCTTCACGTAGAACAATAAAAAGGAAAATGTCACGTGGAGACATAGAAACGACTATGTTAACACACAGTTTTCAGAGCGATCGGCAGCAAAATAAATTCATAACATAGCTGTATAGATCTTTCATGAATGAGTAATAAAAATAACAAACTTGTAAAATAAGATTTTACAGAGTAGAGATATACCCTAGATATGCTACCTGCTCCCAAGTATATCAAGTCTCTTTAACCTATCGCGTCGTGCCTGTTGTGGGTCTTTTGCTTCGAGGAATAAACCTTCGGTATACTATTAATGCAAAGAAACATGGGATCTTACCAAAAAATTTGTTAACTTGCTCGTTTTATTGACAGAAGAGCTCCATCTTTACTTGATACCTCCTCTCCTCAGCAATCAGACCAATTTAGAGAATTTGCTATCGTAAAGGAACTTCCGAGTAAATTTTAATACCCTGCTGCCTGTAAGAGCTATCTATCATCTTTTCATCAGGATCGCTTAGAACTATATTTTCTAAAATGAAATGAAATATTTCAATTTTTGGAAATTGTCTCAGCAAGTAATGATTCTAGTCGTAATCAAAGCATGTGAATCATTAGAAAAATGCCAAATCCAATAAAAGCCATAGATACAGCATCATCAATAGACGAAAAAAATTTATTAGTGCAAATCGGAATGTTTGATTTAAAGTTTGTATTACACATAAAAGATTGTATGGCATGCAAAAATGCAGAGATGCGTGTATTGGCATATTTTGCTGTATTCCCAATGTTTTGAATTTGCTTGACAGAACGAAGCAATTCTTTTAAAAATCATTCTACATGAAATAGCTTTGAACTCGAGCAAATGGCTTAATAAATCAGGATAGTATCTTAAATAAAAAAGTTTACTATACTAAAACACTATGAGAACATGCATTCATAATTTAACATGTATCCTTCAAAAGCAGATGCACTTTGTTACCTATGCGAATTTTTTATTTCATGTAGAAAAACCGAATGTTTTTTGTCTGTAAACTCTCGTCTTGTTCTTCAATGAAATGTGGTAAAAGCATGATAGCAATTTCTTCAATATAACGCGGCGATTCCTGCTTGAAATAAAAAATACTATATACATATAGTAAAAAACTTTATGAAATCTGACTTGCCCTACCTAAATGTTAATCGCATCGTTTATTCCAGCACAGATATACATTAAAATAAAACGTACCCTCCCAGTAGAAAATATTTTTTATGGCATTATCTTTTTAAAGAAATCGATGTGTTTGCTCAGAAAGAAGAATATGCAATACAACCATTAATTAGGTATGTCGACAAAAGAAGTTTTCCTCATTAAAAGAAAAATAACATCGGATTATTGGATTGTTAGGTTGTAGATGTGGTATGTAACAGTGGTATCGCAACAGAGCGGAACGCCCATTTTTTTCATTATTTTATTTTACAATAATTATTCTACCGTTCCCATAATTATCTTTTTAGTGCATATTTATTTTTGTTAAAGCAATTAAGCCGACAACCCAGAGTTTCCCCCAAGGGTATCACAGTATATATAAAGCGATGTAATATCATCAAGCCGCGCAACAATCTCGCAGCAATCGAAATACTGTACTTTCCACTGAGTGTTTCCTGCGTACGAGATGCACTTAATTTACCCTTTGAGGATGAAGAATTAAAGATTAGATGGCTTTTTCCCGTTCTTTTCTTGCAACGTAGATGAATGAAGGGGTAATTGATTTTCTATTTTCCGTTACTTATTTCCGTAGTCAGTAGCTGTTAGCGTAGAGTAAGTTTTTTTTTAAAGAAACAATAGTTAAAAACATGTCTTAACTATATATAGGAATAGCCTATTTAAAATCATCTGCATAAAAGAATTATAATCATCCGAAGCCGATCCAAATCGACTGGAAGAACGTGGCTAACTCTAATAGAAATAGTTCACAGAAATTACCGCGTTCACATGATAATTTATCATGAACAAATAAATCCTCTTTTCTATTTGTTTTTAATGAAACATTTTCAACCATGCTGATACTTCTAACAGCATCTATTCTATATCCATTCAAAACTCTTTCATGCAACAACTTTTTTTGGTTCTAGCAGTACATCAATAGTAACAATGAATAGATTGAACACTTTATTTATTGTCTATTGCTACGAGAAAAGACATATTTTTCATGCAGAACAAAGAACATAGAAGCTATAGTCTGAAGCATGCTGGTATTTGGAGACAATTCTATAACCAATTAAGTATTCCGTTAAATAATTGATCCAATAATCAATATTTTTAATCAATTTCAATTATGCTTAACTCTTTTTTCTGCTTTGCATCCACAGTGCAATTTTTAACTACAGCGTTTGCAACTGAAAGTGAAGTGCGCTCGATTTATCATATTTCCCCTCTGTGCGTGACTAGAATAACTATTAATTTTATTCCACATGCTTGTGTTGACATGAACAAAGCAAGAGTGTTGAATTTTCTTCAATTTAACTCGTAACAAGGTTAGTTGTAATATCTTTCGCGTTGCAGAATTTCTGACAAAAAAGAATTGTCACTGCTTAGCATATACTTGCGCATCGCAAACGGCGGGCTTAGCTTGGCTACACGGATGCGTATTGGGTGCGGCATTCCGGCGGACAATAAGGTGCATTTTTGAGAATTTTTTTTATGGACTACGAAATTTTGTAATGGATTTAAACTCGGACGTGGCCGTTCATTCTTCTGAGATTCCATCATAGCTAAGAATGAGAAATATCGAGATCAATAACAAGTTAGCGAATAACCAAATACTGAGGTTTTATTAGCGATATACTTGTGAATATTTCAACGATCATATCCTATTATTCTTCTCTGAAACCATTTTTGATTGCTACGGAAATGACCAAAGACAGATACTTACTCTTCATGTGCGCATTGCAGTTATTTTTGCTGTGTGGTCAATGAATGAATTGCAATTCTCTCTGGTGAGAAACAAAAAGATGCGACTGCAGGCGTTTTGTAATTGCTTAACGATTGCCTGTGATATTATATAAAAGAGTCTTAAACGTATCCTCACCTCTTTCTCCTGATGATTTCTTATAGTGAGATAAGCGGATGTCTCTACAAGTTATTCCGCTCGGCCTGAAATATGAAGAGGAGTAGTTATCATTTGTGAAAAGACCTTGGCGGGAGCTGCAAGTCGCTCTTCATCTTGTGGTATAGAGGGAAATAGATAATTGGCGTACACGTGGGCGAGTGTGTCTCTAACAATTTACTCATTAAATTTTCAATGGCCGTATCGGGTGATGAGTGGCAAGTTAAGCACCGGGGTGATGAAGTGGGAGAAGTCAAAGAGGATGGTATTGCTTCTCTCTTAGAAGAATTACCCGTTATACCTGCAGTATGGAAGAACGGCAGCGCGCAATCGAAGATGCTTCTTCCTAGTAACGAAAAAGAGTGCAGCTCGCACTCTTTGATTGCTAAAAATGGTAAATTATTGACAACGGAAAATCAAGCAATGACACCATCGTTGTCTTTATTAATTCAAAGTGAGCATCCTACAACTATGGCTTCTCATGGGATGACAGCACCTTCCACTCTGCCTGACAACTCTTTGAGTCCACGTGACACACTCTGTCCTTTTGAAGAGCAACAAGTGTTGGCCTCGTCACTTTCTAAGGAAACGAATGGAAGCAGTATCGAAAAAAGAGTGGAAAAAATTGAAGGGGAATCACAGGTGAGTACTTTCGCAGAGGTAAATTCTCGAAATATAGGCGTAACCAATCTTTTGACATTGCAGTCATCAGATATTTTCTCCGAGGATTTACCCAGCCAAGGAAGTCATGGAGATACTGGAATAAACAGCCTTCCTTTGAAAAATCTAGGGGAGGAAAAGACTGCAAATGTTGTAAAGGAAGATATCTCTCTATTTTTCGAGCCTCCTGAGACCCACTCTATGCCAGAGATTAGTGTGTCTTCGGTATCACCTTCCGATAAGCGTTTTAGCTTTGAAGCATTTCGAGCGACGGTGGCGGGTGTATTGCATCCATCTTCAGTATCTTCAACAAGCGACGAGTTGAGTTCATCGGATTCAATATCTGCTTCTGCTTCCTTGCAAAAGCATCCGAATGTATCAACGGATTTGCCTCTTTCTAAATTATCTCTTAAAGAAAGTAATGAACTTGCCTCTGTCGTCATGTCTCATGTGGATTTTGTATCCTCCCCGTCGATGAATACAGCGGAGAAAAGTGGATCCCCCTTCCGATTCTTGAAAAATGTACCTCAACTTGGATGGTATTTTGGGAAAAAAATAAACGAGGATGCAGGAGGAAGTATGCCAGCACTCAAGAGTGAAAGTGTGTCTGCTGATGGATTTCCGATGACAGAAGCCGATTTTTCTCATATAGCATCTGTTCTGTCTTCTGCTAGTCATTTATCATCTCAAATTGAGACGATGGTACAAGAATCGAAGGCATTTAAGCTAGAAGAGGGGAAATCCGAATCGAGTGGGAAAGGATCATCAGAAAGTTATTCTGAACAGAATTACTCTGTTGCTACTCAGAAACCAAGGACGCCTTACAATGATTTTCTAGAAAAGCTGAAGCACTCTTCGTGCACCGCAGTTGTTGCCCATATTAAGAAGTAAAGGCCATTTTTAGGAGTAATAAAAGAGGAGATGGCCACATCTTGGTAGCAAGAAGTGGAGAATGATTTCTATCCTGCTTTTGTTCAGGTTTGTAGAAGCATTTCAGATCAATGATACACGAGAACAAGTGGCTAATCATTTACATCGCTTTATTGCAATGACGAAGAAAGTATTATTGCAGGTATACTCTATCATTTTTTTACTTGTGCATAGCCTTGTCTTGAAGAAAATTCTCTATTTCTTTCCTTTTTTTTCCTGTGGCATCCTTCCCTCATAGATATTTGTGCTTCAATCGAATGAAGGGTTTAGAGTGACATCTGAAATCGTTCTAAAATAAAATTTATTCTCCATTTTTATTCTTTTTACTGCTTCTAGATTCAAATTTTTTACACTGTGTGTATTCTATTTTTGTAGGCGGAAAATTTTTCGGATGATTCCGAAGACGCTCACTCTCAACTTTTGGATGATCTCGAGAAGTTTCTTACTCAGAAATTATTCTTTCAGTCAGTTGGAATTTTGAGTACTGTGTACGACTTTACCACATTTTATAGGCGTATGACGAAGATTTACATTTGTTTGGAGTTTAAGGAATTTTTTTTTTACGCTTGTTTTTCAATTTCTCAGGCTATTCCAATGTAATCCACACGATGAAACAGAAGATTACAAACTCCATGATAAAATAACGTAGGATTGAACGCATTTCAAGGAATACATAGAGTGTAGTATCCTGTCCAAATAACTCGTATAGATTGTCAGTTTTGATGGCTTGTTAGTAAATACTTCCACTATTTTCAAACAGATGTCTTCAATGGATAGAACCAAAGCATTTGGAAATTGGAATATCTTTGGATAACGAAACCTTTCAACGTGCTGGACAGGAGTTGCTGCGTATTGACAAAATGAAGGTTATCAAACTACTGGATGTTTGTATAGCATACACGTGTTTTGAGGGGGAAGCAAACTGTGCTAACGATAAAATGCTAACATTTGTACCAACTCTAACCAATTTTTTCCAACTCTAACCAATTTTTTCCTGCTGAATTTGCATAGTTCTGAAGGCTCCATTCCCTATATTTTTTTTTCTATTTTCTGTTTCTGTAGTCTCCCAAGGATAAACTTATTTTGATTTTGAATTGCTGCCGAACCATTGTGACGCTATTAGAAAATGATGAAGCAAAAACGTAAGATGGCTTACTACTCTAGCTAGTAGAATTCCAATTCACAGTGTGTAGATTTGCAAAATTGCAAACTTCATGGTGATTTCAACGTGATTGCTCTCCCTTTTCATTCAGGATAACCCAATTTGCCAGCGCGGATGATATTCTCCCGCTGTTGATCTTCCTCATCATACAAACCAATCCTCCTCGACTCCATTCCAACATTCAATTTATCCAAGCTTTTCGATATCCACAGCGGCATATTGAAGAAGAAGCATACTTTTTTACACAATATTCTTCTGCGGTAAGCAAGGCAATGAAAGTTTTTTTTATTCATTAAAAAATCCTGAAGGAAATCATTACACTTACATTTCTTTGCATATAAAATAGCACATTGAGTGCTACAATTTTTTTTTAGAAACATTGAAGGCAGAGAGGAGATATATAGAGAGGAGATATATAGCATGAGGGTGATATTTCTTTTTTCAAGCTTGATGGGACCACAATTTTCTAAAGCGCTGGGTGGCGTGGATTTTTATTTTTTTTGTTTCTATTTATTTTCATTCTCTTTTCTATTTATTTATTTTCATTCTCTTTTTTCTATTTATTTATTTTCATTCTCTTTTTTCTATCTATTGACTTTCTTTTGTTGAAAAAAGAATCACCCAATATTCTTTTCTATATATATGTACGTTCTACCCATCTCTTTCCCCCTCTTTTATATATATATATATATAAAGATTTTTTTACTAGCTACGAAAACAAACTATAGATTCTTAAGCATCCATTGTATATGTATTTCAAGAGATTTTCTCAGTAGGAAGTGACTGTATAGCCAAATCAAAATTTTCTTGCCTCTCTACATCCCATGGCTGCTGTAGGTGTGTTTTATACGTGGCTTAGGAGAAACAACGCATCTCAATATAGCTGAAGAAGAATTTAAGAGGTATAGTTTATATGTTTCACCCACCCCCTTTCTTTCTCTCTGTATACTTAACGAAAAACTGTACATCCATAGACAACGAGAGAGCATCAAAGAATCACTCTAATTTTATAAAAAAAAGAAACAGCTGGAGGAGGTTTCCTTGAATTTTTTGAATACATTTTTGCTATCTTTAATATACTTGGCTAGACGATTTTATGCAACTGAAGTTTCCCTTCTAGAGCTCCATACACCCCCACGATCTCTCCCCCCAGTAGAATCCTCTACACCTAGTCATGAGAAGGAAGAAAAGAATGTATCTGTGGAGCCACCCACACTCTCATCAGGAGAGGAGGCGATAGAGATGCAGAGGCTAAGCAAGATTTTGGTAAGCCTTCTTTATGCGTATGTGAGAAAGCTTTAAAATCGTTATTTTTTTCTATATAGTGGTTGGTGGAGGTTCCTTCTATTGAAGCCAATTCTTTTGGCTTTTCTTTTTTTAGGTGCAAAAGGCGAAAGAGACCAAGACACGGTTTGATCATATGCAATCGATTGATGAATTTACTGTTGGAAATTTGCAAGAACTTTTATCAGAATATCATTCTTTAGTCTCTTTGAAGGAATTTGTGCTCTCTCAGTGTTCAGAGGAGATATGAATTGAAAGTTAGATGGCTCTCCTTGCAAAAAGATAATTCCTTCGTTTAAAAAGAGATGAAGAGAGTGTTTGAAGGACAAAGAGACCTAAATTCTTTCAATTCTTTTTGTAAAAACTGTAGTGGATGTTTGAACCTCTTTTTTCTCTATCTCACTGGTTTTCATCATCCTATGAATACACAATGCAGCAGACTTTCTTTAGGGATGAGTGTTTTTTTTTTCTACACCATCCAATTCTTTTTAGTCGTTTCCTTTACATTTGAATTTTTCAAAAATACATTTTTTTTATGAGATTTTTTTCGGTCAAATTGACACTATATAAAAATAGAGCAATGGCTGAATAGATGAGATTCTTAACTATATAAATATATATCTCACCAACCGCTTTCCTATAAAGGGATGATTCCCCTCTAAGACAAGGAGAATGCATGCATTTCAAAAGAATCTCTACAAAAAATTAGATAGCCGAGACTGTGTGTATGTACACTGAAAATCTTCAAAAAACGCAATCGTGTAGATCTTAAGAAGAAATCACATTTGGCTCTAATTTTGTTATATTCAAATTATAGAGTTTCCAGACGAAAAATAAACAAATTCCAGATAACTTTTATACTATGTAATTCGCAATTTTTAAAGAAATCACTCGACTCGTATTGCAAAGAAGAAGAGAGACACACCTCACGTTTTCTGAAAAATATGAAAGGAAGATTTTGTAACGCAATGAAATTATTTTTCTACAGTCTTCAGTCAAAAAAATAATTAGAGTATCAAAACATATACAAGGGAGACTCTTCATTTCATTTGTTTTTGAACACATTAAAAAAAAAATTAGAGTGAAAGGCAGCAACTGCGCCTCTTTCTCATCAATCTGTCATTTCAGCTTATTTTTCGTATTTTGTTAGATTTCGAAAATAAAAAGATTCCCATCTTCTATTGCAGTCTATAAAATAAAATCTGCCTATACTACAAAATGAAATTTGTAGGGGCTACAGTAGACAGGATCAAACAAAGATACTATCATTTTACAAACTATTGGATACATCTCTGCCATAATCATGGTAGGAATTTACATACGTAGAAGGTGTACAATTATTATTTTTTTAGTAGAATTTCAATGCATCAAGAGGATCCAGGGGGATGGCGGGTCCATAAGAATGAGAAAATCTTTCCAATTCTTCTTCATCCAATTCCTGTAAGAATAAAAATTAAAGAATTTCTGGTTTTTTTTTTTTTTTTTATAGATAAAAGTTTTAAAGGAAATACAACGTTTCAATCCATGGGCATAGAGCACAGGAAAAGAATGAAAACATTATTTTATGGATTTTTTGAGTAGTAAAATGAATCCCACTTTACAAGAAAATCAAAAGAAAGGATTCAAAAACAAAAGAAGCTGCCCTGTAAAAAAATTGATCTTTCTAAACAAAAAATAGGAAACAAAGAATACATATTTACACGTTTTTTTTTTTTACCTTTAGAGAATTCTTCTCACTTCTCTCCCTCTAAAAACAAAGGGGTGAACAGGAACGGGGGGCAGAATAGGAATCCAATGAAGCCACTTCCTATTTTTTTTTTTCATTTCAACCCCCTAGATACTAGAAATACAGTTTATTCGAGTAATAAACTATACCTTTTGTCTCATTTGAGCAGACTGTTGAATGCAACTGGCAACAAATACAGCGAGTATTGCCAGCATGATAAAAAAGAAAATTGTCGAAAATCTCAACAAGCCACTCTCTCCTAATTTCTCTTCACCCATTCCGCCATGCCGTAGTTGATGAATCTTTGATAAAACAATGGCCTCAAAAGCCTCTTCTGTACCAAATTTGTGGGTAATCCAATATCTCAAAGGCCATAGACGGGCAGATTTAAATATTAGGCCAGTACGAAACTATAAAAAAAAGTGATGAAAACAACACAAAGGAGTGAGGTGTGACTTGAATTCTTACAGATTTGTGCCTAGTTTCGGAGAAAAAAATTGAATCCTTCTTGAAACAAAAAAGAAGGTTATATACATCATGGCCATAGTAAATAGACAAAAAGAGAAGTAGAAAGTGAGAAATTAATAAGAAAACGAGGTTACAGAAACAATGCCTAGAAATAAAATGAAATAGAGAGGAAGTGTGTTTGCATCATCACAGCCCATAACATTGGATGAATATATAGAGAAAAGATTGGAACCAAAAAGAATAGAAATAAATCTAAAAAAAAGACAAATCACTACTTCTTAGAGACTATAGTCATCCGAACTCCTAAAAAAACAATACGTAAGTAAAATTCAAAGCAGAGTGAGGAAAAAAAAAAAAACAGTGTATGTACACCCCGCCATTCATTTTTTAGGGAGGATTTTTGGCTTAAAACAAAAACCTTTGAAACTTTTGGAAGGATATAAAAAGAGGATAAACAAGTAAAAATTCAGCTACAAAATAAAAGAATACTGTATTCAAAGGCACTTTTTTCATGGCCAGAGAAAACTATAGAAAGGAAGACGACGGCAGGCTGTACCATAAAAAACAATGCCATACGAGGGGATGCATTTCGTTCAATGCAGTCTATCCTTCCTTTTCATCCTTCTCTCAATCCATTCTATAAATGTGTGAAAAGTGCTAGCGACGTCAAACACAGCAAATACGAACCCAACCCTATATTTTTTAATGATTTCAAGCCTACTTTAATCACGCACTTGAGAAAATTTGGAAGAGAAGAGGAGAATAAAAAAGCAGCATTGGATAAATATCTTAATTACAGCTTTCCCCACGAAAAGTGCCATAAAAAAACGCCAAAATGGCATCAAAAAGTGGCCACAGACAATCCCACATAAATCAAAAAAGGCTGCAGACAGTCAAACACAAAAAACAAAAATAGATAAGGCAAGGAAAAGCAAAAAAAGGATTTCTCTGTGCTAGAGATACTATAAACTTCCTTCAAGCCTGTACCCTATAAAAGAAAATCTTTACACAAAAAAGTTTTACAGAGCAAAAATGAGATGAGAAAGAATAAATAAAAAACAAAGCCTTCACTTTTTCATAATATAATAAACATTTCACCATTTGGCCATGCAGAAAGAAGAAGTACTGAGAGGGATCCATAATTTTCCACCATTTCCATAGTCCATAATTTCATACGCTGAATAAAAGTCCTAACAGATAAAAGAAAAAATAGAAACATCGATGAAAAAACATTTCCAGAGCTGCTTTTGATTAAAAAAAAAAAAAAACACATGAGAAGGTTATACAAGTAATAGACACACAGCACAAATAAACGTGAAAAATGTATGGAAATTTTCTTTCGATTGAAAAGAATTTCAACGCCTCTTTCGCTTCTTAAAAACTCTTCTCTTCGCATCGATCATTTAAAATATGTACAGACTTCAAGATACTGTTTATAAGATCTACATTTCTACTTTAGCAAACCTCTTATTACTGTTAATTCCTGCTTTCAATTCTTCAAATTCTTCGTCATTCTTACGAGCCTATCCGAAATGGAGTATAAAAACAAAAAATCCCATAAAGACTTAAAAACGCAAAGTCTCATTGCCACAGTCTACAAAATACATATCCTTCTTCCCATTCTACAGTATAAATCCTCCTCCTTTTCTATTTCTCATACCCTCTCATACCTCTGCGTCGACTCTCTCTCTTTCTCGAGAAAGAGGATCTCTCCCAGTAAAAAAAAAAAAAAAAAAAAAAAAAAAAGCTAAAACAACCTAATCCCATGGAATCTTCTATTTAAAAACGATTTCTAACACAGGAAGGAATCTTTGTAAAACAAAAAATCCTGCAGCAGGCGGCTTAAAAAATCAAAAATTAAGATATTTCAGGAGCTCCAAACCTACCAATGCAGTGGCATAGGAAGCAAGATAAGGAGGGAGCTCGCCTATGGCCGAGCCAACACCCCACAAGAAGCCATAGGGGAAAACTTTTAAAATTAATCCAAACAGAGTAATTTTGCTGTCAAAGGCATCCGATGCATTTTGTGAAATACACTATATAAAAAAAAATTGAAAAAGGGAGATAGACAGAGGTGGATTGCTCCCTTTGCAGCTATTTTCAAAAAGAAAGAGTGATAGAGCTCTGTCTATCCACGAATTATGA
Source organism: Cardiosporidium cionae (assembly GCA_015476325.1). NCBI lineage: Eukaryota > Apicomplexa > Aconoidasida > Nephromycida > Cardiosporidium > Cardiosporidium cionae. The sequence continues at coordinate 48,511 of JADAQX010000135.1, read as the reverse complement.
AAAGAATGTACAGCAAAAGAATAAACGCTATTTTGACCTGAAAATGCTCGGATGTTTGCATGGCATTTTGCCACATATTCGTACGTGCATCAAAATTTAAGGAACTGCACATCTGAGTCATCACAAAGAATAAGATAGAAAATACAAGAAAAAGTTATCCACCTCCAAGAATCGAGTACAAATCGCTTTTTTATGAAGAGAGAGCAAAAATAAGGCGGTTTAGAAGGAGAAAATAGCAAAATGGATACACCCTTTAGCACACAGCCCCTTCTATACACACGTACAAGTATACCTCCGATGTGGAACATATCAAAAAGAAATGAGGAAACAAGAATAATAAACCTGGAAAAGCAAAAAATCATTTGTAAAACACAGCAGAGAAATCTACTATGGATACACCTCTCAGGATGATGCATTAAAACGTAACCAATCAAGCCTACCAGAGTGCATGCCTGTACCCAATCCAACAGAGCTTAAGATTCCAAGCCCTACCCACCAAACGATGAGCTTCAAGTAGATCCAAATTTCTAATATAATCTCCGTGTGTGGCCCTTCCAAATACGTAGAAAGAAACAGAGCTTGCAGACTCAGAAGAACGAGTACAAAGCGCATGCGGTGCCAAATCATCTTCTTAATTAAAAAAGAGATAAAACTGACAAGCATTACTCCAAAAAGTGTGCATGTTCGTATTGGATGTCGTAGTAGAGTCAGCTGACTCCTTCTCATATGAAGTTTGCGTTTGAATTCCTGAATTTCATCAGCGGATTTGGGAATTCTATCCTCGAAAGAATAAGGGGGTAGCTTCTTAGCTTCAACGGTTTCTTGGATCCTTCCTTCTTTCTCCATCAAATCCTTCTCTTTAAAATCTATTTCATTCGTCAATTCTGTCATGGGGACTGTGTCAGCAATGGCTAAATCAAAGAAGAAGGAAAACAGTCAAAAATTTTGCAATACATTTTTTTGGAATAGATAAAAATTAAAGGAAGGACACTTTCACACATCTTCCATGTAAAAAAGAGCATTCGGAGAACTGAAAGAGATGTCTGCTTATCTATATATATAATGATCATAGGATTTACAGGCAGATTCAATGTCTTTTTAAACAAAATATATATATAAAAAGATAGGAGAGGTATCGAAGCGACAGGAGACAAAATGGAGTAAAGGAATCCATCCGAAAGAAGAGAAACATCGAAAGAAAATCTTGAAATTTTCAATCGAATGCATGATTTCAAGCAATACGTTTCTACTTACATTTTTTTAGAGGAAGAAAAAGTCCATCTTACTGCTACAATGTACAAAGAATATATTCAGCCACTTTAAGGCAATAATAACATACATGTGTCAAAATGCTTTCCCTCTATTTGTTTGGACGCAATCAATCCATGCACCTGAGTTCTCTGATTTGGAGACAGATATATGTAGGATAACGTATCAAGACATAAAAAGAGAATAAAAAATATTCACAAAGAGTTGCATATTAGGATTCTGTAATGAAGAAAAATGGCATAGCTAGACGCTATACTTCAATTCTCTAAAATTTTCAATTTTCTTACATACGTTGAAGAGAAAAAGTAGCGAGAGGCGTAGTTTTTACAAAGAATGTGCGTGCACAGAAGAGAATTTTATTTTCATTTAATATGCCCCATTTACGAATGCGTTCACAGGTTAAGAAGATACAGAGGTTTCACAAAAGGAAAATGGGCAACTCTGTTTCATCCTTGCAACCAAGATAAAATTCAATAATGATATTCCTTTTGTTTTAGGCAATGCTTTATTTGCTTTTTCCTTGATTGGCAATCAAAAATAATATAAATGTAAACCGATTAGGTAACATATGCAATTACTTTGCTTACTCCTTAAAATCCTTGCTATAGGGTCGAATCTATACGACGGGTCAAGCAAACGATAAGCGTACTTTAATTACCACAGGATCAACCACTCAGTCATGCTTTTCTACTTTACATTCTATTTCCCATGCGTACAATTTACTACGCCTGATGTGAAAAGAAGATACAAGGAGCTGCTTTAAAAAGTATCAGCCGGAACTATTGCTTAAGGACGCGTTCAGTAGAAAATAGTAGCTTCGTGCAACAGCAGCACGTACATCTTCATGGAAAAGCAATGGAAGTGCACGCAGAGCAACCTTCCGAATCACTTTTTATTCTTATGGAAACTAGGGAAGCAGTCAATTCAAGCTCAACGAAAACAATATATGTGTGTGCTGGTTTAAAATAATTATGTTCTTGAGGTGGAGATACTAGATGTTCAGTGCCAAAGTCACAGATTGGAAGTTAAAATAGACGGAAAAGTTCTCTTTATTGATTTTCTATGAGACCAGCCGTACCTTCAGTTTAGCTAGTCCACTTCGCTTGGATATTGCTATGTTAATTTGCCTAGAAACCCCTTCTAGAGCGTTAAGATGGTTTCCCAGAAGAAATTCAATAGGGAAACAAATACAGGAAGGCTTGCTCTAGCATGCACAATTTGTCAAAACATTTCACTTGATACAAGAAAGAGAGTTCGATACGACCGGGCTATCTTGGTGCAGCCGGAGGAATTCAAACTTACACCGCCCGCCGATAACTAAATGACTACAGGAGAATCTACAAATGTCAGATGGAGGAAGTGAAGTTGCCTAGCATTATTGTTTTAGACTAAGAAATTAAGAATTAGAAAAGGCAATCCTTAATTATTTCGTATGCTGCAGAGAAGTTAATACTCAACTGACATCAAGGGAGGTTCTTAATCGTACAATCGTATTTCTATTTAATAAAGTAAGTTGCAAACTCACCTACAGAAATTCTATTTATCCTCACGCCAAGCAAAAACAAAATTTAATGCTTAAATCGCAAAGTAAGTGCTACAATTCCTTTCTGGTATACAAACTCGATTGTTCAAACTACTCTGAAAAAAAAAATCGGGGATAAATTCGTTTCCCCTTATCGCTTTGCAAACTATAGTAATCTCGGGCATTCTCGAAGTGCGCGTTGTTTGTGCCTTCATTCTAACTATTACATTTCGGTTTTAACAGCTCTAAGTTGTTACATTCTTACAATAATTCATTTCCTTGATTACACGCCCGCCATCTTCTCTGTGGGGAACTTCGTAAGTAAGACCGGGGTAGGCCGCAAAGCAGCTTCGGTTCCGTAACTGGTATGAGCAAGTGCGCGCGCGGGACAGCGAAAAGCAGAATTGGTTCAAAAGGGATGAGCGCTCAGTGAAAAAATAAATTAGGGAGTGGACACCCGCTGAGCTGTGGTTTCTTTTGAGGTAGAAATTTCTTGCTACAGAAAAGGCGGTAGTGAACTCCTTTGCTTGGGAGTAGTTAGAAGTTACAAAGTTTGAGGCGGTGCGGAACTATTTTGATGGCATTCTCTTCCTTGAAGAATTAAACGGTAAGTTCCTTTCTATTAAAATCTTTAAACAACGTTGCGTTGTTAGCTATTATAGCGAATCAGTCAATATCATGCTTGTATCAATTGCTTGCCTTCCGTGTTTTTGAAAAAACGTACAACAATTTTTCTCTTAACTAACACTCTATCAGCATCAACTACACTTTTTCATTCTGGCCCCGTTATTTTTAGCATCTGACTTTATCAGTCTAATTTATCTTCTTGCTGTGAACCTACTTTGCTCAAGTGATGCTGTGTAAGTAACAATGAGATCAAAATTGAGCCGTTCTAGAGGAGTATTAATGTCGGCTTAACTTTAGAATTAGTTGGAGAGTCTTGGCGAGGATGGTTTTTGCTTTTGGCAATCATCCTGCTATATTAGATGCCTACGTGTTTCTTATATTTTTGAATTTTTATCTCCTGGTTTCTATGACGGAAGTAATCTATCAAACAGGGTCTATTCTATCATGCCTGCATTAACTTGTAATCCCTTCTTTCATTATAGCAATTTTGAGAGGATTATTACTAAAATCTTTTTGTATCGGACTTCTTTTTTAGAAACACATGCGTATCATTATTTGCCACAAAACTGGTTATTTTAATGTGGACAAGGACCCAAGTGTATACAGTTTAGTAAATGGCATAGTATCAAGCAAAGCGCTTCTCACTTATTTACTATAAGAAGGAATAGAAAATATCTACGGGTGATGGGAATGATCAAATAGCAACGAGTAAGATTCAATAAATCAGGGACAGTAAGGCAGCTTTCTGCATCATTTTTGACTTAGAGAAATGAAGAAAACATAAATAACGCAAATGAGACTTTTTTTTATTACAAAAATACTGAGTTATATTGTTTTTCTATCTTTTTCATTGCCTAATCCGTCCTAAAAAGGCGAGCTTCCAAAAAAAAATTGTTCCATTGGGTCATTTTGGTTTTCAGAACACAGTAAAATAAGCAAACATGGGAACACCTTCTCATCATGAGAGTGCATGCTCTACTGAACAAACAGAAGAGAGCGTCATTATGCAAAATACCACTCCTTCCTTAAATCCTGAACGCAGCATGGATAAACTTGGAACGGCAACGCAGAGAGATAGTACTTTCAGAGAAGTCCCCACTAAGCCTATTGTTATCGTTGTAATTGGGATGGCTGGAACGGGGAAAACAAGCTTCATAGCGGCCTTGCATGAGTTCCTTCTACAATCTTCTAAAGCTGTTTATCTTATCAATCTGGATCCCGCTGTGAGATTTATTAGTTTATTCGTTGTGTTAGATTCAATTCTCTTTGCTTCCTTTTGGTACACTATCAGCTATATTTTTTCTATATCTCTTTTCTATTTCTTGAGCAAATTATAAATATTTTTTTTATGGGAATGAAATGTTTATGTGATTTAGGTGCTGACTGTTCCCTATCGCCCTAATATTGGTAAGGAACTCCTCTTTCAGTAGTTTGGAGATTTTTTTGAACCATAGAATTGTTAGTTTGTTTTGCTGTTTTACCCTCATCAACATAATTATTTTTTATTAATTATAATAAAGACTCCAATATTTGATTACGTTTCGTCATATTGGCTATCTTTAGATATTCGCGATACGATAAAGTACAAGGATGTCATGAAAGAGTACAAATTGGGACCTAATGGTGCCATTATGACTTCTTTGAATCTTTTTTCTACACGGTTAGTGACAAAAAGTAAAAAATTATGTTATTTGTTACTCAACATGTTTATTACATGCTACTATGGCGCTTTAAATGCTTTGCTGATTCAATTCCAATCTGAAGAACCTGTATTACCACACACAAAGTGCTATAAATGGAATAGTGAGAAAAAAAAATCACTTTAGTTGAGAAAAAGGGTAGAAATAAATTTCTTTTTTGCTAATCACGAAAGGGAAAGTCTAAGCCTCCTTTTCATGTAAGAATTTGAAACCATCCAAATTTTATAGTTTGAGCATGCCAGTTGATTTTGCTATCGAGCTGGTTCTTGGTCGAAATAGCGAACACAGTGTTTGCCCTCTTTTTGGGTGTGCTTGATTTTTCAATCCTTTGTATTAATCTTTACAATACGTTCAGAATCGATAAAGTTTTGGAATTACTAGAAAAACGTGCCTCAAAATTAGATTATGTTTTGATTGACACTCCTGGACAAATTGAGGTATTCAATTGGTCGGCCAGTGGAACAATCATTTTAGGTTTGAACCACTCTAGTACTCTTTGATTTCCAATAAGATTTTCATGGTTTGCATGCTTCTGTTAAATAGCGCGTTGTGTATATGCTTACAGATTCTCTTGCCGTCAGTTTTCCTACTGTTGTAGCCTACATTGCAGATACACCACGATGTCAACAGCCAATTACATTTATGTCAAATATGCTCTATGCATGCAGGTATAACTCATCACACTCCCCCTGCGTATTGCTATTATTATACGTGGACGTAGCAGCCAATTTTTAATGTTTTTAAACTTTTATGAATTCTTTTTTCACACAGTATTTTGTATAAGTGCAAGCTACCATTCGTTCTTTGTTTCAACAAAATTGGTAAGTGTATCCTTGTTTCAAATCATCGTTTTCTACGCCTTAAATCTGAATCTATGCGTTTGTAAATTGCTACAGTGATGTACCTATTTGCCTCTTTGCTTTATAGCAACGGAAAAATACATTCTTTCTCTTTTAGTAGCCTTTTTATAACGTTTCATTTATGGATTAGCGGTGTATTACGCCCATCTTTCAATTAGATATTGCCAATCCTGCTGTCTGTTTGGAGTGGATGGAAGATTATGAAAAATATCAGGTTGCAGTCCTACAAGTTGAAACCTATATGGCAAGGTATGAATATCCTTTATCTTTTCAGAAGCATTCAAGCATCTTTCTCATTTTGTCTTTCCTTATTGTTCAGCTTAAATAGTTCACTCGCGCTTGTGTTAAATGAGTTTTACAAGACAATAAAGGTCAGTTAGCTTTATCGTTTTTATTTTAAGCATTACCTGAAGGGTCAAGTAAATATTTGCAGATTCATTTGAAGCTTTTTTTATAAATTAAATGTGATCATATGTGAAAATATAAACATTTTTTGAGTGATTTTTCTCAGACAATTTCCGTATCTTCCGCTTCATCGAAAGGGTTTGACAAAATGGAAACCATCCTTTTGAAATGTGCTCTAGAATATCACACGTAGGAAAAATGTTTTTAAACCTAAAGGATTCAATCCCTGCTTTAACTGCCATTTTAATGCATTTTTTGTACTCTATTTGTGCAGAGAGTATTTACCTTGGCTAGAGCAACGAAGAGAAGATGTCTGGCAGGTAAGTTAAGGAAATCAAAGGATTTCCCTTTTTGTCCTGCTAAAACAAATTGTGCATTTTACCTATTTGGTTGGTTTCAATGTCATATTTTGTCTATATCACAGAAGCGTCGTAAAAATGAAGAAGAGCAATTACACAAATTCCACCAAGATCTTGATTCTTCGTCAGCGGGAAAGAACCAGGGAGAGGCATTGAAAGATACAGATATTGAGCCAACTCTGACAGGCATCGCTAACTGTGAAAGCCACTTGCCTTCTGTCAATGCCAAAACAAATTGTGCTGGACTAGCATCAAGCTTTTCAAGAATGCAAATGTAACGCGAAAGTTGTTTTTCTTCATTTCTATTCATGTAAAGTATGAAATGAGACACGTTGGTTATTGAACACTGGCATTTCTAGTCATTAGAATGTTGTTAATTGCGTTTTTATCTCGCTGACAATTACCCTGGCAATGGCTACTCAATTTTCACTGATAATGGAGATTATTCTTCACATTAGTCACATTTTGTACGTCGTTTCATTTCTCTATCCATAGCGAGCGTGTATCGCATAATGCTGCAAGTTCTCACTAAATTTGTCCAAGCATTTAACGTATCAAAAATGCATTTTCAAACTGAAATCCAGCCCAAATTATTAATGGAATTCCTGCTCTTTTATTGTTTTCCGTTCATGAGAAACGTTTTATTCAAAGCTGTTAACAATCTCTGGTAGCATACGTGACATCCATTTTGAAATGTGGGGCTGTAAGCTACATGTTACAATCAATCGCATAATTTAGAGGAGGTGGGGCCTGCTTGAGGAATAATAATGCTACTGACGAAGAAGCAAGCGCAAGGATGAAATTTCCTCCCCTCCCAAAAAAATGCTAATTTATAAAGCCATTTAACGGAAAGTAGTCAGTGTAAGCTTTCATTGATAAATAGTGCTTTGTTTACGGAGCACGCAAATTTTCGTGCATAACCGAGGCTGCAATGCTTGTCTCTCATCTAAAGTCATGTGCTGTGATGATATATTTCGTTTCTAATACCAGCCCAGCTCTTACATAAAATCATGCCGTACAGCCAGCAATTGTTCAGCTTACGAGGCACTATGTGTGTATTTCTACTCTGCACAATTTTTCCCTTTCAAGTGCTTTAACATCAGCGTTACTGAACAACACAGACTACTTTCTTTGGAAATACGCGTAAGTGTTTTGTCGTTCTTCTTTGCGACTGTTTGAATGTGTTGCAGTGTTTATGTTTGAGATACTGCCTTTTTATTTAGCAATCGCAAGGAATTTCTCTAGAAAATGCGTCGTGAGGGGTAATGCAGGAGATGGAGATAACCGGTGAGGCAGCTTTTCCAGCTGAATCACTGAGTGGTTTTAAGGGGGTATTTGAGGAGGTGGTTGTCTCTCTGTTCTTGGACTGTTTGTGTAGCCGCCAATCTGAATTCTCAACATCGCAATTGAATAAATTCTGTACGCATCCTCTTTTGAATGATGCAAAAGCTGTGCTGGAATACCTTCAGAAAGCCCTATTTTATCCCGAAAAGAATGATATTCTATTGCTTACCTGGAACACTGACTCGAAGAAAGTGGCAAATGCTCAATGTATTGAAAGAGTGTCGAATAATACAAATACTGAAAATGAATTGAATGCTCACATTCTGAAGGAATGGATTTTTTGTGCTGTAATAGAATTCATTCAAGCTCTTCGCCAAAACGCTTATCTCAATAAAGCTGATGGAAGAGCTATTCCTCAGGAATATACTGTATCAGTAAACTTGAAAAGCTGGGAGAGGGTACTTAACGCGTTAAATATTGTTTTGAAAGAACTTCGTATAATTACATCTCTCTTACAGCTAGATTCTATTACTGATAGAACTACTCATTCCTTAGTTCCTCGAGATGTTCTTGCTATGCAACTCTGCACATTTCCAGCAATGCTATTTTCATGTATGTATTCTAGTGGTTTATGCGAAGGGGAAACAGCTACAGGGGCATTTCTTAGCCAAAGTGCCTCTGTGCTACCAATAGAATTGCATGAAGACCTCTTTATCGCACATCTAATAGATGAAATTCTTTATTTTTGGTTTCTCTATTGGAAATTAGAAAAAAATCGAGCCAATGCAACAGGAACTTGCGTCGCAACGCAACATTCTTTACTTATTGAAATAACGAAAAAGCTTATCTCCCGCGGATATGTTGAAAGTCTTTGCTATAGAATCATAGTTATTTTGATTGATCAGGATGCTTTAAACTACCAGCCCAAACCATCCGATTTTAAATGTCCTCCCTTGCAACAATTTCTTTCTAGAGAAAACCTACCGCATTTTACTCACTTTCTACTTCTTTCTATTTCGTCATCTGGAGTCATGAAAACGATGTTACTGAGCATGTTCCAAGCCCTTTCTCCTTTTTTTTATCTTTCCTATGTTTTACAAGATTCTGGTTTAGATCCAAATGTGCAAAGAAAAAGTAGTAAGGATGGATGCGATAATTGTTTATCACCAGAAATACGCCTGTCAATTCATTGCTCAGAAGCATATCATCTATTGCGTTTTCTAGTTCATCTTCATTTCTATGATGTTGACTGGCAGGATCTCATCTGTGATAAACTATTTGTGGGTAAATCTAATAATTCATTACATGCAGGAGTAGCCTTGGCTTTGATTGATATTCTTTCAAATTCTGATAGCTTTATCTGTGAGCTCAAAATTTCCAAAAGTTTAGACCTACACGATGATAAAAAATCCTGCGCATTTATGTTAGGAATTCTCCGGAATTTGTTCAACCTTTTGATTTCTGAATGGGCTAACCCCTCTTTACTTACTACTGCAGATGAGGAGCATCATATTCTTGTAGCAATTACAATTTCCCGATGTTTGATGAGATTTCGAAGTGTGATATCCGAGCATGAATATTCAACATTTTCAAGTCAAAGTGATGAAAACTTATTTTTGGTGATTAAGGCATTGACTAGTGTAGATGAACAAACTCTGGCCGCTATTCTTAATGGCTTACACGTTCGGTTGAATCAATCGATTAAAGAAATTCGTATGTGCGGTATGATTGTGGCAGAATCACTGGGAAAATATTCTTTAAATATGTTAGAGAAGCCTTTGGATAATTCAACTGGAAACGAGAATGGGGTTTTATATTTTAATGAACTACATGGCAGCACAGATCTTTTCCCTACTCAATTATTATGGCTCTTTGCTTGTACTGAGGATATTTTTATCTTTCCCAGAAGCCTACTGAAATCCAATAGCATAGGGAAATATCTTCCCTTGAGTACCCCAACCTTCAAAAAAACTTGTTTTGAAGACTCAACTATCTTGGGAGGCATAAAAACGGAGTGCATTGTGCGATGTTTTATACAAGAATGTCGCACATCATTTCAATCAGTTCGACAACTTGCTATAATAAACTCTATTCAGAAAATTAAGGAATTTATCTCAAGCAATGAATCCATTAGTATGGAATGTAATGATTGGAAGGGAGATCAACGCATTTCTGTCAATCAACAGGAGAAAGGGGATGAACGGGGATGTAAATCGGAGTTCAGTAGTAATACTTATCAAACTCATTCAACGCCGTATCAGTCATCTATTGAAACCTCTGCGAATGCCAATGTAGTTGAAGATAATAATGAAACCTTTCGAGAATTTGATTCATCGAAGCCTACAAAGTACAACTGCACTCAGCTTGCTCCATCGCATTTCTCATTACTAAATAAAGTGGTTAAAAAATATTCAGAAAATTGTAATTTGAACTACGCAACGCGACCAACGTTTTTACGACAATGCTTGGAGCGACTGAATGGACCTCCAACGCGTTCGGAAATTGATAGTCAATTGACAGATTTGAGTGATCCTTCCCGAAATTTTGAACGTGAAGAACAGCCGGAGCATCGTACTGAACGAATATTACAAGTTCTCGAATATCTCCCTGGCTGTGTCCATGCATCTGATGCCGAATTGGATTCTTTAAGTGCACCATTGTGGAAACGAATTTTATTGCTGGAATCTACAGAAGCTGACCGCTTCGAAGAATTACAATTTTCTTGCCTTACAGCAATAGCACTGCAAAGACCGATTGCAATAATGGATTTCGTATGTACTAATTTTTTTGGTGTCGAATGGGCTGTCTCACATCGGCTATTGATGTTGCGCTGTATGCAAAACGTTGCTCGAATTTTATCAGGAAGATCTCCTGATTACCTCCTGAATCCTAGTTTTTCGAAAAATGAACTCAAGTCACAGCATAAGCAGACCCTTAATAGTGCACTCTTCAACCCCTCTGTAGCACCAAGTAAAGTTTTTGGAACTGCTAGCGAAAAAGATACGTATACATTATCAATGAAGCATGTTAGTACACGTGTCTTTGCTTCTCCCACTAAATTTCTAGAATCTCGCAAAAATGATTTTCTTCCTGTGGTCGAAGAATTCTTTAATCGTCTGCTAACATTAATTCATACTACCCGTAACTTTTCTCCCGCCTATATTAAATGTGTTAATACTCGCTATAAAGCACACCGCGTATGGGAGTGCCAAAAACGATGCTTGTCTGATCCTATAATTCTGGGTGGTATACTTCATACATTGGCTGTTTTCATAGAATGTGCTACTCCAAGTTCTTCTTACGTCACGGAAATGATCAATATGGCTTTGGATTTGTTGCAACTTTATCGTGACAATACAGATGTGCATGTTACTAGATGCCTGTTATCCTTAATTGGACGTTGCGAACTATCAGAGACGGAGCAAATAAATTTTTCTTCGCGAACAAAAATTATCGAAGATACGCTGCTGTGGCTGAATGATATATACTCATCTCATTCCGACACAGTATGCAGAAATCTCGCTTTTATTGCTCTAAGCAATAAAAGATCTTAGTTCGTCTGCCTACAGGAAAAATGTTCGAATACGCTTTCTTTGGAGAAACAATCCGCTTTGCTGTTAAGACTAACTAAGAATTTTTAGCTTTTCTAGAGGTAAAGGGTACTAGATATCTTTTGTAGTTGTATCTCTTTAGTTCGGGGTAGTTTCAAGTAATGCGTTCATTTGTTACATGATATCGCTGAGGGTACTTGCCATGATTGTCCAGTTTCTACAATCTTCCACCTGAAATGCAAAATTCCTAGATCTGCGCTGTTTATTGCCATGGAGCTTTGCTAATTCAAATTTTTTTGCTTGCAAGTACTAAGTTATCCCTATATTATTAGTGTTTACAAGCAAGAGATTGATTCGGAAGTACTACAAAATGCAACGTGGATAACGCCACTTCATGGATTCTCTCATCAACTGTTTTGTCATTGAATTATACCATCTTATCCAGAAAAGGTGTAACTCATTTAATTTATGTATTAGATGCGCATATGAGTAGGCAGCAAAAGTGAAACCTTGTCTATAACAAATCTTAAAACATACGGGAAGAAATTTCGTATTTAATTTTGTGCGGTCTTAACAAGTGCAGCCGATGCATTTCATTAGGATTAACAGGGCGCAGCGCGCGATTGATGCTTGTATACTATGATCGTGTGTACGCAACTCATATCACAAAAATTAACTACTTGAAAGTGGCTAGATCATGAATAGGATGATTTTTCAGCTTTCAAACATATTTCTAGATCTGTTTCCGCTTGTATAGATGCGTTTCATTTTCTAACTCAATCTTTTGCATTAGGCTCTTGGTATTATTGCTGTCCCATGAATGTACCAGTTCGATCGCGAGAGCGGGAAATACTTTTGATAACTTAGGTTCTATAACCTATTGTTTTCATAAAGTAGCATCGACGGGCAAACAAACAACCAAATTATTATGATAATATAGAGTTGTGTGAGTAGATATGTCGCTGCCAGTACAGTTACAAATTCGTAATAATGGGTTGGAAATTCGAGATTCCCTTGAAGATCTACGCGCCTGGGAAAAAACTATTAAAACACAGCAAAAAAATCCAGCAAGGCAAGGAAATTGTGCTGCAAATGAAATAGCTTTCAATACAACATGCAGAGAAAAGATTAACGACTCCATTCATTCGATTGAAGGCAGTGCAAAAGGAAAAGCTGATAAGTATGGAAAACTAGAAGGCACCGTTGAATATAATATAAATGAGAGACTTCGAGGAGTAGGAAAAGAAAAAGAGTTTCTGCTAGGCACTTCAATGAAGAAATTCGCCAATAGAATTCAAAAAGATGATGTCGATTCTTCCAAAAAAATTGAATCCATAGACACAAGCAACAAATTTCTTACTGGAAAACTTAAGGAAATGAGTGTAGAGCAGCTACTACTTGAAAAAATACAGCAGAAAAAGCAAAAGGGGAACTCATTTTATTCCGAAAACAATTTTCGCATGGCTCTCTTTACTTACACTGACGCCATATTGGTACAGTCTACTCCACTCTAGAAAGGCATGAAAAAGTATTTTTTACACTGGTTATGTTCTTGCACGCAGAAAAGACAGCTACTTAGTATCTAGACCCAAACATAGTTTTATTTTAAATATTGCATATAAAAATCTGCTCAAACCCCCCTGTGATAGGACTCCAACACATTCCTGGAAGATAAAACTATTCACGGCACAACTGGGATATGGCGCTTGAAAAAAAAATTGCTCTTAAATAGAGGTGCTTGCCATATAAAACTGCTCAATTATGCTTCCGCTATTCAAGATTGTACGAATGTTTTAAAGCTCGATCGCGTTTGCCAGAAAGCACTTTTCCGCCGCGGTGTAGCTTGCGCTGGCATTTCACAATGGAATGAAGCGCTAAGCGATTTTCTAACCTTTGCACGCCAAGGAGGAGATGATTTACTCATTCGCCAAGCTATTACAAACGCTACAGAAGGTCCTAGTAATGCAGTTCAAATATACAGAGAATTCACAAAGCTAAAGCTAACTGACCCTTCAAGAGTTCCTACGCTACCGCAACGGTCATTGAAAATAAATATAGTGAAACATGAGAAGCAAGATATACGTAATAGGTTAACGTTGATCAATCAGCGAGGTAACGATTTTCCTCATTGCTCCGAAAGCAATTTTATTGAAGGGGTATCTGAACCTGAAGTAAGCTGCGCATCCGTTCCTACTGGTAGCTCCACCATTGACGATACTGATTCACTGCAGCGATCTTCAGAAGGTCCCGAAGGGAAGGCATTTGTGAGACAACAAAAGTATGTCAGCAACGCAGCAATTCCCAGCGAAAGCACTAACAGCTACAAAAAAGGCGAAACAAATATTTCTGACCCAATATTATTTTTTCGTTGTCAAAATTATTTTTCTTTTTCCAATCTGTGGTTCTCGCGGCAGTTCCAGCTTGACAAGAACAAACAGATAGAATTACTTATTGCAATTGGGACTGAAAATATACCGGGATTATTTCGGGAATCATTTGAGGGCGATTGGATTGTAGAATTCGTTCAGTTGTTCGATTTCTGCCTGACTACTCAAATGTCTAATAAGCAGCTACACCATCACTTCCAATCTAGTCACGCCCTTGTTAGTTTCATTTTGCAGGCAATGTTTCAGCTTACTAAATGCCGGAGATTCAAATTTTGTATCTCCAGTATTAACAACGACGAACAAGTTCTTTTGTGCTCTCTTTTTACCCGCATCCCTACAATCTTCGCATATCACGAACATACTGAGCTCAGGCTGCTGTTTGAAAAAGTATCCGGAGAGTTTAATTGCTTTTTGCAATAGTACTTTCGGTTTGTGGAAGCAAAACTTGATACTCATTTTCTGGGAGAATAAGAAAATTTGTCTATTCGTAGCATTTGCTTGTTCAGTCAACTAAACGAAGCTTGTAGTGTGAACAGTTAGATATTATTTTTCCCTCTGCATCACAATGCCTCCCCTCTTGAGTAGGAGCTACTCGCAAATCAATCAGAAAAGTGGTATAAATGATGATTAACATGCTCTCCTTTTTTTGGAAAGAGAGCTTTAGCTTTATATAAAATGAAGTTTCGAGAACTTCAACATTTGAGTAGTGCAAAAAAGCATGAAATTCATCTAATAGGAAATGGTTTTGGATATGACTTCAAAAAGCATGGCAAACTGAATTATCATCATCTACAAATTTATTACAGCACATGTAAAGACAGAAATTGGACAGAGAGCATCACATGTAGGAAAAACTATTTCAGTGAGCTGGTTCAATAGTCATCTCACTGTGACAAAATCTTTTTCAAAATATGTTTATTTTTCGATATACTAGGCTAAATAACTATTCACTGAATGGTTCAACATGTCTTCGTAATCTAGTACTCATTAACCAGTAATTATACCTTCATAGCAGGAGGCATCCGTCCACCACTCTAGGTAACGCTCTAACGTCCCTTTCGCCATAGCTGCATCGCTACGTCTGTTGATAATATGTTTCCAACGGATTGACCTTTTCTTCGAACTTGCATTAGGCAAATCAATTGCTTTTGACAGTATTATTTCCAAAAATTTTAACAGTTTCAACTGCCTACATATTCTTGCTATAATATCATTCCCTGGTCTCTGCTGCAAATAAAGCTTTAACTTTTGCAGATTTGCACATTTCTTCGTTAAAGAGTCTATAATCTCTATTTCGATGTTGTGTACCGACAATGCTAGAATCCTACAACCCAATAAAGAAATTTATTTGAATTCACATCAAAGTTAAGATCAATCAACAAAACTTATGGAAATTTCTATCCAACCTTAAATTGGGGTATATGCATAGTAAAATGCCAAGATGTTCGTAAGTAGCCTTTAAGCATTCCGTGTCGCAGGAATTTCCGTTGTCACGGCTGTTTCTAGATCTACAACTCACCGATAGACTTTTACGCTTATTGCAATTTTTTCGTGATGCAAAGTGAACAAGCATAGCTTCACGCCAACAATGATTCTGAGCACATATGTCACGTGCTCCCATTGGATAGTAATATTTATTGTAACAATACATACAACACGGTACCAATTAAAAGATTTGTGTGAAGTAAAGCACAACTGTTGTAAACGCTTACTATCAAACAAACGGCAAGAAGATCACCAAATTCCTCCAAATAAGACGCACTCCGACGAATACATACCCCAGGTAAAGTACACCATCCCAGCATTTCGACAAAATAATACTCCGTTTAAATAAAAAAAAATTTTTAATACAGCAAAATATTAATAGTAAATTTATTAAAAGTAGATAATGAAACCAACAAATAAAATGTAAAAAAAAATCAAAAAATTAAGGAATAACAGGAGTAGTCTGAATTGAGTTCATTTTTGTGCGAATGCATCACAAAATGTCTCGAGGATTTGACTCAACTCTAATTTGTACATGCCAGTCAACCCATTTCAAGCTAATTAGCGATTTTCTGGTAGGCAACTCTTGTTTTTCAACAAGTAACCTTACGATTAAGACGGCATCTCAGACCTTCCCATCCGCGTTAAATTGCATCTATCAGAAGAGGATGCACTGATGTGAATGCGGAGAACCCCAAGCTCTGTCATACCAAAAACTTGACTTGATTAAAGCACAAAAAGAGAACACTACACGTAAGCCCCATTTTGTGAGTGTATGGCAACTTGATACACCAGCTACATTTGCTCAAAAAAAGCTGCGCTTCCGCAACAAAAAATTGCCATCAGCCCTTAGAACGCATGCTTTACTTTCCCAAGGTGGGATTTCAAAATTTACGTATCTTTTAGGGAATCTACGATTTGTTCGCCAACCCTTTCGGCCCCATGGCACGGGGACTTTCCGCGTAGCAAAAAAAGGAACGCATTGCTCCTAGCGTGAAAACTACGTAGTAGCTTGGTAGGTACTCTATTTGGTGCAATATTTTCGACATTTTATCTGCTCTTGTGCATTTGCATCTGCCTGAGACATAAACAAAACTTTTTGTTTGAATTATATAAAAAAAGTGTGGGATAACAGTATTGACATCCACACTATAATATTCTAAGCTGTGCATGCCACCCAGCATCCTATCACAATATGGAATGCAGTTTGATCGAAAAAGCTATTCAAGAGCAACTTCGACTTCGATCTACACACCTTATGTAAACACACAAACACAAAAATGTAGTGAATACTATTCTAAGCAGGGTTTCGTCAGAAATCTCTTGTATTTCCATCACATAGAATAGTTTTCAGTGGATTGACAGTTTTGCTTCATCCTATTGATACAGTAACCCCAATAGATTAAACATGCAAGTAAAACGGTACACTTCTGTTCAGTACTTCTTAGAGGTAATACATAAATTTCGACACAATGCCCCTTTCAGGGAATTCAGTGGAAGGAGAAGTATTTTTTCATCATATACAGAAGAGCGTACTTCTACAATACATGCATCAAAACAAAACACCACAGTCGAACAAATCTAACAATTGAACATGTATATATTACAAAATGACGATTCCTCAGAAAGGTACTCGAAAAGAAAGATCAACATATGCGTTTCAAACCGCTTTAGAGTTGGATTTCTAAACTTCGTCATTGGAAGTAAGAAGCTACATCTTGTAACATAAAAAAAGCAATTCATTAAAGCGACGAATGATTAAAATTCGTTTCATGTAAATTAGAACGTTCACAAAACATCGACTTACCACTAGGAGAAAACAACAGTTTGACCGGAAGTACGAGCTCTTTTCACATATTCGAAAAATGTTGGTTACAAATTTCTAACTTGAAATAGATTTCTTCTCACCAGAAAACAGAACGCATAAGCAACAATTATTGACTTTGACCTCTTCTCTAATAAAAGAAAAGAAAGTGAAGATAACTGCGCGTAAGTTGTGGGTACTCTGTAGAGCCAAAGAGGGGAGCGTTAGCCCAACGGGGGAGAAAGGTGTGGTTGCTCCGCAGTTCTACCATCTCGCAGAGACGTAATATCTAGTTTTTGTGAAAAAGCAATGCATAAGAATGTTGAGCTGTATGCAGCAGGATTCCACGCAAGCGAGGGCGTAAACAAATGAATGGCCTCCTTTCTACATAATTTGCGAGTAGTTGCGAAAGGGAGCACGGTTAAAGTTAGCAGAGGATCAATAGGGTGGAACCATGCTTTTGCACAGAATAAGACAAAGATACATTTTCAACGGAAAGATGCCACACAAATTCCCTTATTTGCAATTTTAAATATTATAATGTAATATCACGCTTTTTCGCATGGCATTGCGGATAAGGTTTCGCATTTTTCATTCAGGAGTTAGCTACTCGTAACCTAGAGCATTCATGTCTTGCAACTGTGCTCTGAGCAAGTTAAGCTTTGAACAAAAATCTTATTTCTGCAAGAATAGTAATTAAAAATAGTTCTGAAGTATCAAAATCAGTCGGGTATCTCTTTGATATATGCTTTAAACACGTTTGTGAGTACCTTCAATTGGGATCACATGTAGCTAATGAAGTCAGCCTCTCTTCATCAAAAAACCATTCTGAAGCGAAAGAATTTGTTATGTAATTTTCCTTTGAGATAATCGTATACACTACTTAGTGAAAGGATACTGGGGGCACATTATAATGGTAAAGCTGCAGAGCATAAAAAAAGAAATAAATTGACAACAAATTCTCATTTTGGCAGGGTATTATACGTGCCATACAAGCGCACGCACAATGAAGTTCCTTTATATATGGCATGGAAACGTAAAAGTATTTAAGACATCCGAAGCTGAGGAAAACTCTGATAGAACGTGGCATAAGATGCTATTAGAAAGCAGTAGAAAAATATAATTTTTCGTTGCAACGAAATAAAAATACGGAGAAAAATAGCGACAAACTACAAGAGAGAAACAGTTGATTTCGATTGTAAACGATGTTCATCACGTTTTGCCAGTCTGTGAGATTATGCCTTCTAACGATAAAAACAATTTACGTCTTGAGAAAATTGCTATTCGTAAGGCGTAAGCAATAAGTCGTCTAAGAAACAAAACTAAAGATTAATCGGGTCAATTGCTACGACACAACTGTTAGCTACGATGATATAGAAAGAGTTTACGTTCCATCGCATAATTTTTTTCTCTCTGTTTGGCAATTCTAAGTGTAAACATAGTTTTTATTGCTTGTGAAATGCTACGAAGTTGGTCACGCTTCGCCAATCGATGTTGCTCGATGTCGGCTCGTTATTTTATCAAATCTTTTATGCAGTAGGGAAAGTACTTTATATGCAAATGTTTTATTAAGAAAGAAACTTACTCTATCCTTCTTATTCGTAAAAGAAAAATTGTACACTTAGAAAATAGAGCATGAAATGACAAAATATGTTATATGGTTCTACCTATCACTTACCCAGTATGAAAATAATTGAAAGTCTAACTTAACTTAAGGTATTCCTACGTCCTATTCTAACCTAGCCTACTTGGGGGTATTACTAAAATGTAATGTATTGATGGTCTAAGTGTCAAGGTGGATTAATGGAATGTATGTTAATTAAGGTAACATTGTTACGGATCACGGAAACAAAATGTTACGCTACGGTGAAATGGGTTATTTATCAAGTCAACTTTTAGGTGCACTGCGATTAGGGAAATTAACAATGACAGAAATGGTACAAACAGAATAAGCTAATTTGTACCCTAATCACTATCATTGCTACACTAATTTTATGAAAATACCCAAAATGTACCCAGTAAATAGGCTGATGAACAGAGACTTTGTTGCACCCTCGAAAATAATATAGCTACCTTGCAACTTATCTTGGAAAAAAAAGAAGCTAAGCTATATTACACACTTGCTGTACTTATCCAATAATAGAATCATGTGAAAATTAACATGTAAAAGCAACTTGCTTCTTCACTACACTCTGCATGCTCTTTATGCTTCAATTTGGCTGTTGCAGTGCGTGAGGTGGGTATTGTCTTCTGTCGTATACAATAATTTGTTTTGTATAGATTTTAGTCCTATTCGTATTTGGCTAATATTATAATGTTGTGTATAAGCAACTGGCTTGATCTGGTTACCTGATAATGCAAGATAACTTTAGCTACTTATGTGGTGGCGCTACCAAAATAATTCCATTGGAGTGGCTATTTATGGTATCTGCTATATGGGTTAAAAAGCAGAATAAATTGTAAAGTAAAAAAAATAGCTGCCCAGGGAAGATGAAAAAATATAAACAAAAAATTTGATATAAAGAATAATTGTATATTTACCCTTCTTGCAAAGTGGCGAGGGCTTGTCATGATAATAACCAAAAAATTAAGTTTCTTGCATGAAAGTGAAATATAATTCACTACTAATGGTTTTAAGGTGTTTTCATTGATGGATTATTTAATTCATAGCTGAGCTTGTGCTGTAACCCTGATAGAAAGTGATTCCACATTCATCTTGCTTATTAGCAAGCAGTATATAAAAAGAAAAGGAGCTGCTTTAAATTATTCACTATGGATGTAACCAACCCACGAAAAGAGACGGTGATATAAATAAGTGCTCTTCTATGCTAAATCATAAAAACATGTTGGTAGCGACAAAAAACATAATTTATTTGAATAAAAGCACTACAATGTAGAGCATACTGCTATTTCAGGTATTGCATAACTGAAGGAAATGTTAGATTTAGTCAAATTGTCTGAGTATCAGGCTGGATGCCTACAAAGACCAAAAAATTATTTAACTGTTTAGGTGTTTGCTAACTTGTTGAGCGCATCATTTTACAAATTTTGATGTTGTGGTTTGCGACTTTAATCTTTTGTATAATATACGTCGAAGTCGCTCGTTCATGTTCAATGCAATGCGATTGTGGCATATATTCTACCTGTGCATATGGATTGAACTACTTTTGTGCATTTGCTATTGCCATAACACTTGAAAGATCATAGAAAATCTGATATGCAAAGCGATTTATGGCCGTTAGGAACTTAGGAAAAATAGAATGGGTGCCAAACCTGTTTGTTTTGAGTTGAATTACCGCAGTCAGGTCGTATTGGACAATTGCTTTAGCATTCTGTGTTAGCCTTCTTCTATATATTTGCAAAAAATATGAAATACGTGTCATGAGGCATGCTGTTTCGTAGTTGCAATCTCTTCGATCCTGCGTCCTCAGTGATGATAATCGTTCTTAAAAATTAGTTGTTATACATTTGAAACGATACACAATACTGTATCGTTTAAAGAAGATGTTCTCTGTTATTGCCTTAAGAGAATATGTAAATGGCTATATAAGCAATTTGTCAAGTAGCATCATACTTGAGTTTACTTTTTCATGGTTTTAAATCAGCATCAACAGGTTGCTAATACCATGCTGTCTTCATAATTCTAATGGCATGATTAAATTGGTGAAACATCCAAAAATATGTGATTGTACCTCTTTTGGAGTTTGATGCAACAAAGAAATTATTCATTTAAGAGAATCAGTTGAGTAAGTGACTGTAAATGCAGAAAATGTATATGAAATCAAAGCAAAACGTGACCGAAGTAAACTAAAATGCGCTGACTATGGGATGACAAATGATAAAAAAACAGTTTGATCACGCGTTACCGTTCTCAATTTCCGTGAACTTAAGCAAATGCCACAGAAATAGGGTCTTGCTGAACCGTTTAGCAAATTAGTACATGCGGAAACACGCGATTACAGCAACTTGAGGTAATTAAATCATGATAATTCAGACTTAAATAATATGCGTATTGCAAAACATTCAGGAGCAGCAGAAAATATTTTCACAAGAAATGAAACACCCATTCAAAAAATACATGTTACGAAAATTTTTGCTATTTTCTTGCATAAAATCATATAAGTTCAATTTAAATGAGCTGTATCACAAGCATGTTGCTTAGGTCCATAACAGCATTGTTTACTTCAAAGTGAGTATGTAGTTACGTATTCAGTCGTCTTTGTGTTGCACTCTTTTTGTAACAGCCATTGCTGCTAAAATAGTGATATACGACTTATATAGTGCCTGTAAACTTGCGCATACCCAATGAAGAGCCTGAAGAAAATGCTGTTTGAAACATTGAAAAAGAGGAACCCCGATACAAGAAATGGTGGTTACTGCGGCTCTCTTTGTAGAAAGCTCAGTAAAAATCGCGTCTTCATTATAATAAAGGAACACAGAAAAAAGTGCCTTTAGTTCACTTCATATGCTTTCTTGTGCGACAAGCCAATTTGAAATTGGGCGTACGTCTTTTTATTGAACAAACTTCACCAGGCGTATCAATGGAAAAGGCGGAAACTTTTCGTAAATTTTGCTTGACAAGGAAATAAATTTGTGAACACACTATATTGATGCACTGAAGTTAGAAAAACAACCAAAAGTTGGTGTAGCTTTTTCCGCTGTAAAGTTTTATTCAGCTTCTTTTTTTTTACCCAAGTGCAAGACCATCTTTCTTGTTTATTTGCAAAAGTCAATTTCTGCTTTCCTGATTAAAGTAATGCGTCCAGCGGTAAGCGTATTCTATTCGCCATTTTCCAGTAGCAAACCTTTATTATCGTTGCGTGTAGTGATCCTAGTAGCAACGTTTTCTTAAAGGAACTGAATGCAACTGCACTACTTATACATACGGTAGGTGGGAGAGCCAACTATCTAGTGTTGCCACTTGGTACGATTTGTAACTGCACCCAAATTCACTAATGATTACATACCCCCTTTTAATATTACAGGATAATTTTCCCTTGACTATTCTTGCAGTGCAGGAAATAAGTATAATGTGGTGTTGTTATCCAAGTTACTGTTGATAATTGTGGATACCACGCATGCAGAAGTGTTTATGGCTACTGTGAAAACAATTACAAACGCGAAAACGTTGCTGTAGAGAGACGGTCACAAAAATATTCATTCACAATTTTATTCTAGTGGAATTTTGGCATTCTTTTCTTCAAATTGCGCTGGCAATCTATATTTTGGTAAAGGGTCGCCGCACAATTGACATAAAGAAAATATTTTCAACAATCATTTC
Source organism: Cardiosporidium cionae (assembly GCA_015476325.1). Classification (NCBI taxonomy): domain Eukaryota; phylum Apicomplexa; class Aconoidasida; order Nephromycida; genus Cardiosporidium; species Cardiosporidium cionae. The sequence continues at coordinate 25,977 of JADAQX010000135.1, read as the reverse complement.
CCAATTCTATGCTTTCCATAATACCAGCTGTTCTTATTGTTGGCAACCCTACTCGTTAAACTGTTTCAACAAAAGAATGATTGAATCACAAACACAGGGTTCATCAAATTGCTCCGCAGGTTAGCGGTAAAAGTGCTATTAAGTGGCGGTTTCTTTTCATCATCCGGGAAAAGTTATACTTTTGTTGTGTGGGCAACAAAATGCCACCGACAAATCCTTACCAACACATTCTCCCTTCAACGCAAATTCCTTCCGCCGGTACTACTTATTCAACAGCTTGTGCTGGTAACGAAGTATTAAGAGCTCCGTTTCCTTCAAAAATACACACGTCATCAATAATAAAAGAGCATTTTCCTCCTCAAAACTCTAGCCGAATAACCTTTCCCTCCACATTTCCCGAAAAATGGAGTAGAAGAAAACTAGCAGATGAATCCTCGGGATATATGCAAATAGGATGGAAGAGAGACATAGAAACATACCAAGTAACAAAAAAAAATGCTCTACATGATAACTCGCATGTGATGGTTGCACCTAGCATGGGAATCGCCGGTTTGATACCACTAAAGTGGCCTGCTCGCTGTAGCGAGTATGAAAATCCGTGTTTTAACACTCCTGGAAATCTGCCAGTGCAACATTATACTGAAATGCAAAGAAATTCAAAATATAGTGCAACTGCGCTCATAGCGCAAAATAGCAATGCTTACATTAATATAAAGAGCTCACCAAAGAAAGAACAAACAGAACGCGTTGCATACGACAATTCGACACAACTTCAATCTGCACATTTTCGTTCGAATGAGACAGAAAGGACATTAAGAACACAAAAAGAGAAAGCTTTCTTAACGAAACTGGGAAAAGTAGATCATTCTTGCGCAAGCAGCATGTCCAAACTGCAAAATATACCATTGCCTATGCTAGAAAGGTTAGATTGCCAAACAATGCCAGAAAATTGCAAAGCCCCCCACGAGAGGTTATGGCAAAATCGAAACACAGGTGACCAGTTGAAACCAGGTGATTCCTTAGAGAGAGCATGGTCGATAACTGAAATAGTTCTCAAGACAAAGGAATTATTTGACTGGGCAAGCAGCATGGCAACGAATGTTTTCACACCTGAGTGGAAAGATCAGTGCTTCCCTGAATTTGCTATAGGAAACCAGTGCGAGGAAAGAAATATTTACCACTCGAGTGCTACACTCAGGAGTGCTAATGCACGAAAAGAAAATGGTCGGTTTTAATTTCCATCGCTGCTTTTTTGCATTTGAATTCAGTGTTAAACCTCGGAAAAGCAATAAATGGTGAGCACTTCATTTCGTTTTCCGCTTGCATTCATTCTTGATGTAAATTTTTTCACAGGCACGAACAGTGAAGAAAAACAGGCAGGTAGTGTATTTGGAGTTCTAGAGGATTATGGTCAACTAATTGATCACCAATTGCTACCGCAGAACAACACTTCCTTCAAAGAATTGGGAAAACAACTTGATACCGTTTGGAATACTGCGTGGAATGTCATTGCTAAAGATATGATAAAGGACTCAAGCAGCGAAGCCGCCGCAGAATGCAGCATTTATGAAAAGTATGCACTTATTCGAGGAGAAAATCACTCCTATGCTACGGGTATGGAGAGTCCGAAAGATACAAAATAATTTTTTTGCTCTGCATTTTGTACCACTTGTAACTGAAATGCTCATTAAATCAATTATAACAAAGCAAGTTCAAAGGAGGAATTTCATCATGAAAAAATTAACTAAAATTAAGTAATCAATTTTTATCTTACATATAAGCAGGATTTCATTGTTGGCTGGAATGTTACTTTTTACAGGTTTCGCTCCGTTAGATCTTGTCAATACCTTTCTTAACAACGTGCATGGATTGAATGAGCCTGTCTGCGATGATGAAATTCCATTAGCAGAAACTCAAAAGTCTGAGTTTTATTGGATTGATCGCATAAACGAATATCTTGACGATGTTTTTTTAGAGGTAACTCGAAATTTCAATGTCGTTTCCAGCAATATTTATTCAAAATTTATTTGATTTGAGAGTGTCATAAAAGATATAAACAAATACACCCAATATATAATCTAGAAAGTGACTTTATTGGTATATAAACAAATTTTCAATAGGTGCCATGCTAAAGTGCTTCAATCTCATTATATTTATTGCAAACAAAAGAAGAGTGCCTTAAGTATTTAAATTTAAATAAATAAGCTGAAAAAAGCATTAACAAGTTCTGTTTTTTTCGGCAATGACCTGATCAAAAATATTATTACCACATGCTTCTGTTAGGAATACATGAAAATGAAAAGTGCAAAAATTAGTAGCAAAACTACTAGTACTGAAGAAGGCTGGCTTGGTTGCGGATGGAAAACAAATGCACCGTGGAGCAGCGAGACAGGTTGTATTTTTTTGAAAAAGACTATATTTGAAAATTAATAGTATGATGCAGTTTTAAATATAGCAAAATTATTCGTGTCTGTTTAAAATATTTGTTTAATTAAGCAAAGCTTATTTTAAAATTCTTGCAAGTTACCAAAACAATTCGTAAAATTAGTAACTCAAAAATTATTTTACTAAAACTACTGTTTGCAAAAAGGATTTTATAAACTTATGTTTAGCATGCTGTAGACAAAATAATTGCCCTTAGAGTATAAATTAATAGTATATTTTTGATTTTCAGGTAACTCCAAAATATGCAAGAAATTATATGTCTCTGACGAGGCCAGCCATTTCACAACAGGTCTGTTCTTACTCATTTTCAGCTAAGCAATGGCCATATAGTTATACACTTCATCTTTAACAGCAAAAAGATTGTGTTCTGCATTTTTACAAATCGTTGTTCTTACTGTGTTAATTTTTTTTAATTAGCATGTAGAATAAAATTTTTTTTTCAGAATCTGAGGTTTGCAAAAAACAGGTGAATAATCTTTTAAAAAAAGAGATTCACTATACAGAAGCTTCTCATCTACTAGTTCCAGTCTATCCTTAAGCTGAAATACAAAACTAGAACTGTTCAGGCAAAACATTATTTATATGCTATTTTCTTCTTTTTAACTTTTCAATGCTACTCATCTTGAAGAATGAAATAGAAACCAGTAAGCTTAGTGTTGCAGCAAAATAATTGAACTTTTCTTTCATACTTTTTTTTAATTCCTTAGTGTAAGGACATAGAGAAGCCATTAATTAATAAAAAAAGCATATTTATAAAATGTGTTTATTTTATACTTTTAACTGAGTACATATATAGAAGAAAGGTAATTTTTTGTTATCCATTAGAGAGTTAAAGACATTCTTAACATAAGGAGTAATGACTTGATATTCATTGCATACGTATCACCATAACATTTAAGCGATTAAAAGCATATTAAGAGCCCTACTTGCCATTAACTACAAGCTGTGACAATAAATTATTTTATTTTGCTTTCATAATATTGTACAACAAAGAGAACTAACTAATGCAAATTATTAAAATTTAATGGCACCTAAATGTAAATGCAAAGTTTTTTAATATGAGAAACCATTTTCTTACTATAATGTAAAGAAAAACATCAAGAATAGTAGTATTCTACTGAAAGGCCAATTACGTCAAAATGCATTGTTTCTTTTCCATGAACAAAATTTCTATTCTTTGAGTGTGCTTCCAAATAGCTGTTACAATGGAACCAGCCAAAAAATATTACAAGTAATTCATTTGGTTCCAGTTGTTTGTGCTTATGTTAGAAAAAAAATTATCCACAGCACACTCCTTCCAGAAATCATACAGCAACTCACATTATTCCCTATTGACCTTTTTTAACTGATAAGTATACTTTATTTTTAAAATGATTGCGACTCCTCATTTTGTAGTTTTACTTTTTGCATTTTTCAAAATAGTTTTTCAAAACAGCAATATCTAATATACAGCTAGCGCAATTTTTATTTAATGATTTATTCTTTACTTATTACTACGCCTTAGTTCAATGGGTACATTTTTTTTGAGCATTTATTTTTTGAAAAATCTGCGTTTCACATTTATCTTCGGTTTAAAAAAATAGAAAGCATGTAATATAATAGTAGAAGAGCAATGAAACATTGATTTTCTTTTTTAGGATGCTCTCTTATTCATATTTGAGTTGTCACAGCAAGCATTTATTCCGTTTTCTCATTTAAAATTTTGTGTAGGAAAATAACGTTAATATCCGATATATATATTTATAGCGTAAGTTATTCCCAAAGAGAATGCAGCAATTGCTTTGATGTGTTTATCAATATTCTCTGTAAACTCTTTTTTGTAGAAATTTGTCATATTTTTAGTACCACTCTACGTATGTTAACAAAAATTATCAGTTGCTGTGGCTAATTGTAATGTTGTCATACAATGAAAAAAATTATGCGCGCTTCAAGCTAGAATAACCAAATTAGCTATCTTGGCAATACGTAGTGCAAATTTTGAAATAGCTGCTAACGGATAAAATAAATGTTTTGCAGCTAATTCTTTTGTAATAAAGTTCAGTGCTTTCCTTGAATATTTTCATCTATATTCAAAGAAATGAATGTATAAAACAAAGGATTTTGAAAGATTTTTGACAGAGCATAAGTTTTTGTCTACATCAATATGCGTTTTCTTACAAATTACATCTCGACCTGCAAGAAAAGCAAAATAGTGATTTACAGGCCAATAGTTCTATTATAAAAATTGGGTGATAAGTTTGTTGCTTCCGTTTTTTTTGATGCACTACATGAGGACTTACGAGTATCTCAAAACTTTAACCATATTGAAGCTTTATAATAAGCAATTGTTATTTTTGGGTGAGTTCATTTAACAAAATATGAGTGTTGAAAAAAGGCATACTAGGAAAATTTCTGCACATATAACTCAGATGGACTGTCAAGTTAGGTGCATTAAAAATTTTTCCACATTAAGTTTATACCGTACAAATACCTTTGAAATATAATGTTTAAACTAAGGTGCACTACTGTATTCTGTTACATTTATTTGCATCGATTTTTTTCATAAAGAAAAGCAATAAAAACGCTAAATACCTTGCAAAGTTTTGGGTTACGGAACTAGTTCTAGCTGAGCAAGCATTTCCTTTAAAAGAAAATTTTTTAAATCAACGAGCAGCCATAGCTGCAAAGGATAAATAGTTATAAAACTGAAAACCAGCTTTTATGATAATATGTGAAAATTGTATAGTGGAGAGTTGAGGGTTTAAAACGTACTTTTTGGCATCTAGTGAAAAGATAATATTTTCTTCAAGAAATACAAATCAGAAGTATAAATTGAGGTTACTCTCTTACAAACATATTATGTGCGCATTTTCTTCATCTTTTTGACAAAAAGATTCTGCAGGAGAAATGTTTGATGTAAGACAGAAAAACAAATAAGAAAAAAATTTGTTGCATAGTTTTATGAAAATAAAATGCACTTTAATAATGCAAGCTTCAATGAAATAGATTATCAAACGCTGTTAACTTTGTAAGATAACATACTGTATGATAGGCCCATAACACCTTTGTAAAATTACGTTATATTAAACTTATGCAGTGTAAAAATAACAGACTCGCTTAACTCAGTACTCTGGTGAAGCTGCATTTAGGCTTCTACTGTGAAGGTGATGTTTTTTGTGAGTTGCTCTAACGAGAATTAGTCACGCTCTGTCAGTCGTATACTAAAGACTTCGGCTGAAATAGTTCTTTTATGCTGTAGGATATTAAATAGGTTGATTCTCCTAATTTTGTAAGGAGGACATTTTTCTAATTCGTGCAATAAAGCATAAACTTATTCTACGCTAATAACTACTGTTTGCGGAACTAAGTAAGAGAATAGAAAAATAAGTCATTCACTCCTTCATGCATCTACTTACGATTAAAAGAACCTAAAAGAATACAAATCTGTCCCTACGTTATTACTACTACTCCTTCTCTTCCTCAACGGTGTAGAAATAAGTGCATCTTAGTTGCGGGAAACATCGGGTAAATTGTCCCACTATTTAGATTGTTCGATATTGCGACTCAAAGTTGTTACATCGCTTTATATGCACTGCGATACCCTTAGGAGGAAAACATGGGAACTGCGGATTGTTGGCTTAATTAATGTAAGAAAAATAACTACATAGTAAAAAGGTCATTTTAATAACGATAAAAGAATTATAACAATATAAAGTGTAACAGTGGTATCACGACGGAGTGAACTACCACCTATTCTTAATATTTTAGTTGATGTTTTATATTGCTATAATTATATTATCGTTATCAAAATTATCTACTTACTACGTAGTTATCTTTCTTAGGATTAATTAAGCCAACAATCCGCAGTTTCCCCCGTTTTCCCTCCCCACAAGGTATCACAGTTCCCCACAAGTATCGCAGTGTATATAAAGCGATGTAACAGCATCGGGTCGCTTTATCGAACGATCGACTCACCCGATGTTTCCCGCAACTAAGATGCACTTATCTCTACACCTTTGAGGGAGAGAACGAGAGGGTAGCAAGGAGGGAGAGTTAAGTTTTAGTTTTTAGTTATTATTTTAAGTATTCTTAAGTTCTTTTTATTGTAAGTAGATTCAGGAAGGAGTGACTACCCTATTTTTCTATTCTTTTACTTAGTTCCGCAAACAGTAATTATTAGCGTAGAATAAGTTATGTTTCATCGTACGAATTAGAAAAATACCCTCCTTACGAAATTATGAGAATCAACCTATTTAATATCCTACTGCTTAAAAAAACTATTTCAGCCGAAGTCTTTAGTATACGACTGGCAGAGCGTGACTAATTCTCGTTAGAGTAACTCGCAGAAAACACCACGTTCACATAAGACCTAAAATAGTATGCAGAAACACAATAAATGACCATTATTGAGATGGCCTGTAAGGAAGCATAGAGTAGAAATATTTATCACTAGTTATCAATAAATCATCTGAGCAGTCTTAAATAAAATCAAAAGGGCTAGCAATAGTGCTATAAATTTAATCATCTCTGTCGCGAAAATAGGCCAAAATATTTTTTATGATGAAGCCCAGTATCCAATATTCTAACCTTATTATACTGTGTTAATTTTTTTAAAGCTACCTAATCTTCTAATCTTAGCTAGATTCATATTTAATTAAAACATTTTTCTCGCTAATTATTTTTGTTAGAATAAATTATATTTAATAAGAAATTTTTAAGTAGCTCAATTTTATTAGAAAAAGCTTGTCACCACAGGAAAGTTTTACTGTGTTAATAGAGAAAAATTTGCATTGTCATAAAAAAATATATTTGATTCTACAAAAAAATTATTTTACTAACGGTAAATTTGAAGCAAGCAGTTTTGCTTTGGGCTTTTTCTTTGAGAAAGTTTGATTCATTTGACTAGATCACTTGAGAAAAGGGAGCAGTTATTATTTCTTTAAGTCAATAGGTGTATATTGTGTAGTTTTACTTCTATTACAAATCATAGTCTTTCCCCCCTTAATTTATTGTTACATCGATCACTGCATACAGAGACATACAATCAACAACTGTAAAGCTATAAAAATGTTTTGCCTGTAACCAATTATTAATCACTCGTATAACGGTCAGTATCCATAAGTATGAAAGCTGTATGAGCATTTCCTCATCGCTGACATTCAATGCTCCGTAGTTGTAGAGCTTAACTTACATACCTTCAAAAAAGGTCAGAATACCTTCTGAAGCATGCATTTCCACATTTTTGTTGCCTTTGTTCGAGACGGTGTAATGAGCGAAATGTCTAAGTCTGTGTCTATTCATCGAATTGTTATTGAACGAGAGCCGCGTACAAATACACCGTTCAATGCATGAACTACAGTGTTTGCATCGCATAAAATAAGCCATTAGAGTTTGTTTGACTGCTAGTATATTTTGTACGTAATGAACAAATTTTCGGGAAAAAATGCTACAATATAGTTACGCTGTAACAATCCTATTACATAAATGGCAGATAATAAGGAATCAATTAATACTACTACCCGAACTAATAACAATTTTGTCGAAAGTGCTAGGGAAAATAATTGGCGCAAATCGTATGTCGATTATATCTGCATGCATTCAAATGCAAGTCGATATAAGATTCACTCAATACATACTTATACAACAAAAGTATTATTAGTTCGGGTAGTAGTATTAATTGATTCCTTATTATCTGCCATTCATGTAATAGGATTGATACGCTGATACAGCAGGAGGATAATATAGTTTGAATTATGTAAGCGTTTAAACGTAATAATGGTCTAAGGCACTTTTAAGAACAATATACTTATCTCGGTGTCTATTGCCTCAGATAACAATTTTTACAGATCGTATGCAAGGATTTTACGGTAGTCTCAACGATTTTCACGATATTGATTTCGAGTTATGCCAAGTTTCGCCTTTGCTTTTAGAGACTTGTTTTTTTGTAATGGGATTTCGAAACATTAAAAGATAGAGATGCTATTGGAAATTTGAAGAAAGGGGTAGTTTCGGATTTTTTTGCTGACAATTTATTTTGTATTAGCTATAAAACTTTGCCAAACTTATTTTGCTAGTAACAGAAATTTTTTTGAAAGCAAGGGATAATAGAGAAATTTTAGTATAAATTATTGAGCAGGTAGAAATTGCTACCTTTTTAAACAAGAAGACTACACAAGAACGCAGTCGAGAGCTAGCAAATAAACACATACATTTTTGCTGTCTTCGAGGGTGCACTGAAATTGTTTTTGCGAATGACGGTTACGTGCGGAAAGCATGTTTACATGCATAACCATTACTTCAATATGTTTTTCATAGAGATAGCTTACTAATGTCATTTACGCGTTCATATGGCAAGGCAGGTAATAGAATATAAGCGATGACCAGCAATATATGTTCATAATTGACGAGGAAACTACTCACAAGTTATTATGTATATGTAGAAATAACCTCCTTTCGGTTTTGAATTACTGAAACTATTGCTACCCATTTTTTCCTAAGATCTACAAGCAAACGTACAGGTGGGAATATTAGCGATTGGATGAATGTTATTTTGCCAAAGTTATTTCAACGTTTCGAATATTAAGGGAAGCGGATACATATAATAACTGTTCGCCAATGTGGTGTCGAAATGAAATATAAAAATGTAAATTCCTACATATTTGCGCTATTTTACCTCCCCTCCACATCTCCAGACAATCGTAAGAGAGCTCACAATTTAATCAATTGCATAAAGGGGAGCATACATAGTTATCCTATTTACGTCAGTGCGACCCTTTTTTCATTGTGACGCTTCGTCGCTTTTATTGGCATGTTCTAGCAGTGTTTTGGAAGCAAATTGTCCGATAGTAGCACGTATTGCCTTAGCACTAACTCGCCTGTTACTAAGGCTGTGGTAAACAAAATTTTCAGTCAAGGTAAGACCAAATTAAGGAATAGCAGCTATTTGCACATTTGCTTTCCGTCTTGAACGAACTTTGGAAGATGGCAAAGAATGTCAGTGATTTTTTTTACCGACACCTATCAATTCTTTCCCACGGGAGTCAAATGCGAGGGTGCGAGAATGAGCCGAACCAGACCTGACCCACTTGCATCGATTGCGTCGCATCGTTTCAAAGTACAGTACACAAAACACTGTCGCTGAAATTTATCAAAATGATTTGAACTACTTTCAAATAACATCCTCCATGAGGAAGTCTAAACTTCTAGTGGTAAACACTTCGGTTTTTGCAATAAGCCTCCTAAAGCAACAATGCAGCAGCTACCGTATATATATTGAAGTAAGAGTGGTGCAGCAGACACGTTTTCTTAAAAGGAATTCGTTCAATTTTCTACTGAGACAGGTCGCTGGCAAGAAGCTGATAAACGCCTAAAACTATATCAGCACGATTCTTGTATAGTAGTGGCAGATACACGTTTTTCACTTTAACATGGCACTTAGCTAAGAGTACAAAATGTACGGTTTAGAGTCTCCCTAACCCTAAATGCGTTAATTTTCTTGTCAAAAAGGAGCGCATATGGTCGTAAGCAGGCTTCCTTTGTTTGAGAGCACTAGCCACTCTCCCTTCAATGAATAATCAGCCCGTGGAACCTTCATTTGACTTAAAGATTAATTTTGTTGAACTCTTTTCCTCGGGGGAAAAAATTTAAAGTATGCGAAGTCAGTATTGCAATTACGCCCTCTCTAGTATGTTCTGTACGCTTTTTCATTGAATATGCAAGGTTTCTTTACTCGTTGGAATTTGATAAAATCTTGCATGCTTACAATTTCTTGTGAACAGTAGAATATATTTGGGAGCTACTATACTCTTGAAGTTAGCGGCATAGCCTGGACACAGAAAAATTAAGGGTTGCTTCGAGTTAGTATTATAGAGGCTTTTAACAACATATACCTGATAACCCTCTTTTACTTCATGGCAGTATCTCTTTTTGAAGGTCAGCAAGTTCTCGTTTATAGGGTTGCTTGCCACCGTTGGAAATCACCTCAAAGGAACATTTCCCGACTGTGATTTTGCCACAACAGCTCTAAGTATGGAAGTGAATAAAGTTTTCCCTGATTTCTATGAGTTGTTTCTCTACTTTTTTGCAATGTTTATGCTCATGTGCTTTATCAGAGTAGGCAGGACACGCTTGCTTTCTAACGATACCAATTTGTTTTTATTTTTGTTTGTTTTCCAGATTCTATTCTTCCTGAATGGTACCTCCGGTGAAACCATGGCAGAAGCGGTTATCTGCTCAGACTTCTGCAAACAACTCAACTTCACCATATATTATCGCAAGTGAGTAGTTTTCGTGCTCTTTTCTATCCATCTTTAACTGCCCTTCCAATTATAAAACATTTTTATTGATCTTCAACTGCATGATCCATTGACAGATTTAGGTGCAAAAGGGTTTTGTTTTATATCTACTCTTGGCTTATTGCGCTAATTACCCCGCCACTAAATCATTTTGCATTTCAAATAGCACAAGCGGTATTTTTTCCACCTATCTGGGCATGCAAACTCTTTCAAGAAACGTTTTACTCTTTTCGTAGACGTGCTTGCGCTTGATTTCGTAGAAGGACCTTGTAACTAAAGTTTTTTCTGAACAAGAAAGGGTGTCATGATGCTTTACTGCCATTTATGTTTCTTGGAATTACTATTTATATCGAATCATATATGAATAGAGTCCCTGATTAGCAATCTATTTATAGACTGATACTTTGGTGAATAAGCTAGCAAATCGGAAATTATGGATTTCTCATAAATTTATTTTCTGCTGTTGCAATCTTGAATACTCACTTTTGGTTGCACTCTAGTCGCTCTTTTTTTTAATTGAATGCGTTCTCTGTTCAGATTTTCCCACGGTACGGAATGGACTGCCTGCTGCACAAGGTCATAATGCATACGCTACAACTACAGAATCATCCATTACTTTACATAAACCGGATGAAATATGTAGCATACCTTCATTTAACCCTCACTTAGCGGATCTTTCCCATGAATGGCCTTCTATGCAGTATTCAAACGGTTGGAAAAGTAATCGATATAACAATGCTGCAATGTATCATCAATTTGATCCTTCATCCAATTTTGGCTACTCATATCCCCCATTAAGCTTTCCTCGGTTAGTCCCAACACAGAGCAAAGTTTTTTGCAGCATTTCTCAAATGATGGTAGCTTAGTTTCTGCATACTTAATTTTTTCAAAATATACCCGTGTGTTATAAAACTTTTTATTGGGAGAATGGAAGAAGAGAGAGTGCATAGGAAAAACGCATATAATGGCAAGAAAGTTTGATGCAGTATAAAACTCTGATGAACATTTAAAGTGAGTGAATTTTATTGTAACTTCTGGCAATTATGCAGAGCTCAATCGGCATCTTAATGAACCTATCCATATTTTTTGCTTAATTCAAAAATGTATCCGCTTAATGGTTTTATCTGATAACTGAGATGTTATATTTTTGTCGAATTCGAATGCAATATTTTATTAATGGCTAACTTGTGTTTAAAAGAGAGAATTTCAAAATATGCTAGATTGGCTACTTTTTTCATGCAACCTTATTGGATTTTTATTAACTTACTTGTTGAGGTAGTAAAATACTTTCTGGAAAGCGGTTCATCTTTTACTGTTGTATCCTTAGCTTAGGAAATTATGGCTCAACCCGATATGGCTATTCTCCTGTCAATCCAAGTACGTTTTTGGTGCTCTCAATATCATTCGAATAAACCTGATTTTCAATAACGCCTTTCCTGTAAGTAATTTCAGTTGCAAATGCTGCGTTTTTGTGATTCAGGGTTCCCATCAATTTCATGACAACAAACAAAACAATTTTAAATAAAATATTTTAAGGACTTATTTGTCTCATTTTTTATACCCGTTTTTACAGAAACTTCTAAACTGTTTTTCCGTTGATGAATTTTATTTAATATTTTTTTTTCAGATTACGCATTAGAAAATAGCTGGGTTGGCCGCACAGCAGATACATTAGGGCGCTTTAGCCACCTGTTAGATATCAACACATGGTTTTTGGATCAACTATTTGATATGGTTTTCAGCCTGATGGATAGAGTTCGTCTTATTTGTAGTAACCTTTCATGGTTGCCAGCGGCCACTCGTCCATTGACCAATCGAGTACATGATTTTATTGCCCTTTCAAATGGTTCATCAAATATGGAATATTTGGAAGGGAGCTCCACCCGAGAAGAGGATATCGTGAATTGTAGAGGGAATATTCCGTGGCAGGTAGCAAATTTTGGTCAAAAGTTTATAAGAAATATGGTACAGGGCAATCGCAAAAGATGTGAATTTCTTCGTTGAGGATTTGTAATGTTTTGTCGTTATACATTTTTGTGATTGAAGCTTGCCACTTTTTGCTATTCTTATTGTAAGAAAATAGCTGGCAGAAAGAGTAGATATTTTTTAAAGCATAGCATTTTAATCAATTGGTGTATGAAAAATTTACCTGTTTTATTTAATTCTAGTTTATTTTTAGTGCGGTACCATTCTTTCAATTTAATAATTTTGTAATTCAAATGAATTATGCTATGAAACAATTTAACGTAAATAGCATATAGTTCTTTCTAATGTATGTACGGAGGGATTTTTTCCCATCTTTCGTTGTATGTCATTACGTGTGCATACTCTAACGTAATTATTATTGAAATATGCAAAATACGTATACTTGTGTTTTGATTGATAAGCGGCTAATTTTCAGAAAAGTTACCAGTGTTTTATATACAATTTGCATCTATAGCATCTCTGTCATATTTTGAAACTGTAATGAACCGTAGAAAAGTGACTTGTAAATCTGACCAAGTCTAGCTGATGCAATTTTTTGTAGTCTTGTGTAAAGAAGTATCTACTTCATTCAATCATGAACAGTAGAAATTTTATTGAAATATTCGGTTGTATTTTCAGAATGTGGTCTGTCATCCAAAAAGAAGTTTAATTCCTTTCTCGTCCAAGTTATTCAAAATGATATCTCAAAAAGATACATTAGAGCAGCGTGGCTTTTTTATGTCAACCGTTCGTACCCTTTTTAAAACTGTTAAAGTAAAGCTTGGTAATTTTATTCTTGAAAGTGGAAATGAAACAGTTGATACAGCTCAACGAAACGTCAGGTTAATCTGATTTCTTAACGCTCTTGGATAATTGTATACTTTTATGAATATTTTGAATTCCAATTTAAAAAACCCCAAATTATAAGCATTTTCAACTACTTTTAGCCATTTCGTGACTAAAAGTATCAATTAGAAAAATTTATTAAACACCACGTATTTCCCTCTTGGTTTTGAGCTAAGGCATTTAGTGGGAGTAGTACAACCTACGCTTGCTATATTTAAATAGATATTTTGTGTCATGCTTTATAGATGATTGCAGAAATGATTCCGTTATCTTAGTTTGCATAACGTTTTGGTGTTTTGTTTATTCACATGAAAAGGGGTGAGGCAGATCTATCATATACCAGAAAATGAATTTTTGATTAAGAATTAAGCTCGATTTTACCCCGAAATATGTCTGTATACTGATATTTTAAGTGTAAGAATAGTTTATAAATTCTATCCTTCCTATATTAGTTGAGCAAAAATATTGTAATGAAACTTGAATATTCTTTTGTAAGCCCACAATTCATTTTTACCTTTTTAAAATCTTTGTGCAGGTCACTATTTACCGCGTTTGTTGCCTATGCCCTTATGGGATTTATTTGGCGTTTTTACCTTAGGAAGAGGCGACATGCGCGGCTATCTACTATTTGGGATACAACGTATATAAATCCACCGTCAACAAACTTGTAGAGAACACTGTTCTCATTTCCCTAATTATCACGATTTGTAACTTGCCATCCGTCAAATTGAGAGTTGTAAATGTAATGCTATTAATTACTATGCAAAGTGTGTACTTATGAATTAGGAAAAATATATTTGTGCGTATTAAGTGAGCTTTCCTGCTATAATTTTTCGAATTAGTATAGTCTCAGGAGTAGCCCATTGCATTCGTTTGACACAACGTTATTCATAACATTGCTATGATTGGCGCTATACCAAAGGTCAAGATGGCTCTCCTCAGTTTTATGTGCGCTCTACATGAAATGTAACTATGTTTTGGTAATTACTGACGGAAGCTTTTTATGCACGCATTTGTGAAGATAGCACATGTAATTGAAAACTATGTACAAAAGAAGCAGAGCCAATGCTCGTAGGCAGTAAACTAATTTGCTATATGAGGACTCAAAAGTCTACGTAAGAAATGAACGATAAAAATATGATTGGTATTTCGCTAATTCTCAACTGCTGGATGTGAAAGTACCATCGAGCTTAATTGCATGGTTTCTTGGTAATACAATAATTCATTCAAGTTTCATTAAATATCGCAAGTTGAGCGGAAGCATGCCACTTGTTAATTTCAGAAAAGCAATCCATTGTTTTTATGTGGAAGCGAGGGAGATTCTTGAGGTTCGTAGCTACCTTAAGCACAGGTAGAATAGTGCCGCTATCTGTTAACACAGAAAAAGGTAGAATTACCTTCATGTAGGCAAACTGAACTAAAATGTAGCGGCATTTTCACCTATCTACGCGAAGTTTTTCATGTGCAAACATTACTTTACTCTCTTTGATGTATACTATCACGTTGAAACACTCCCAAGCCTTCCTGAGCGAAAGATTTGTAATTTGGAACAATCTCGAGTTGTATAGTCGTTCCTTCGATAAAATATTTTAGGATGTGCTATCACGTCTTACGATTATTTTCCCTCGTGAGAATATTTGAGGCTTGAGTATGTACGATGCCTATCATACAACTCGCTCCGTATGCCCTCTAATCAAGAATTAACCCATTGGAGATTCCCAAATAAATTTAAACAAATAATTTCTACGCAACTAGAATTCTGCATCGCTTGCTAGTGCGCAAAGAGGCAAAATATTTCGGTCACTCCGCCAAATTCTACCAATTCAATTTATCTATGAAGGCTTAACATTTTAGCGAAAACGGGGTTCGGTGCTCTAAGATAATATGCTTAGAACCAAAAATTAATATAGTACCATAGCGTTGAAAGCAGCGATGAATGCCAATATAAAAATACAGCGGAAGAAACACAAGTAACTAATAGGAAATATGTCACTTCTGAAGTTGTATCAACAAGAACAGTCCTACATTGATATCTAGCAGGGGGGCAGAAAATTAGAACTTACGTGCTGCTCAGAAAAGAAGCATTCGTCACACATCATTTCCTCAAATGCGTATAAGCGGATGTCGCATACAAAAACTAATCAACGGGTAAAAGATAATTTTTCAATGCGATGCTAAGCAAGACAAATCGGGGGAAGGCTAATTTCCAAGTGGGGGCGAATACTACTTACTATGCTCAACGCTATGCTTCAAAATGGGAAATCCTACAGTGCTTTATGATTTAATCTTTGACAAAGACGAAAGTACTTAGAGAGCAAAAGGCCACATGAGATGTAAAAAGGACAGCAGCTTGTCATGGTGATTACATACTGCCAAAAACACGTCGCTACAGACAGTACACCATTGCAGTCAAATATTTTAACATGCCATGTATTAAATTTTTAACACATGGCACTGTAAGCTAGGCTAAAAAACTACAAAACATCCTTTTGAGAATTGCCGATTCTTCTCAAACTAATGAAAATAAAGGTTACAATGCTTCATTAGATAGTTTTATGCACAAGTCAAAAAACAAGCGGTGATAACGTGTGCAAGGGTACTACTCAGTAGCCAGATGATTCTCGTACGGTGCAAGCTATAGCTGAATCTTATTAAATGGAAGCTGAATGTAATAAATCACATTTCATCCCAATCAGAAATATAAACTACAAGCAACAGTCATCAATATAAGTACACGCCCTATATATTATGAAATTAGCTGTATAAAAAGCTTAAAGAACATAACATCTTATCTAAAAGAAACAAGAAAAATGTCACATAAAAGCAACCCTTCTTACATGCACAGTCATCTGTAACTCGTATTATAAAAGAGTGTTATGGTTATCCGGCGCATCAACAACATCATCAAAATACCTATAACATTAAATTACAAAACTGATGAAACTGGCTTTATCCGGCAAAAATGAAGAGAAGAAAGGCGACAAACAAATTTGCTTATGAATGAAGAAAATATGCATAAGCCAAAACAGAGAGTTTTCTACCTAATCATTCACAACACAATAAAGAATATTAACTCTATTAAGCACAGACAATAAAACAACGAACAAAAAGCAAAGCAAGAATTAAGAGAGTAATTAGAATTTTGAAAAATTTCAGTTTCTCACACTATTGCAACCACATAAATCACAAAGAAATATTATCAAAGGAATTTACATCAATGATTTAACTACAAATATTTCATAGTAAAGGCCTTACACTTCAACAAGTTGAGCAATTCTTCGTTCGATGTGCGTGCCATGTTCAAACTGCGCAGACTCCATAATCTGATAAGCAAAGGAGAAATAATAGAGGTAAATTTATATCCCAGGCAAAAGTTGTAGCAACTTTAACAAAAATGTAAACTTTCAGTATAAGATATATTTTCCAAAAATCATTCACTTACTTCAATAGCTCTATTCTCATACAAATACTGACGATATGATGGGGCAAATTCAAGAATAACTTCCAAGAAATCAAGCGCAATACTGCAAGCACAGGGGTTAAAATATCTCTACAACATGGGAAAGGAATTTACGAGAAATGCTTTAAATTTTTGCAAATTACGTTTCACGGAGCCATTACGATACTGGCAGAGCAACTTAAGCAATGGAAATAAAGAAAGCAAAGCTATAGAGAAAAATGGCAGGTTTTATATACATGATAGACTGCTTTGTTCAAGAGAAAATTTCATTACCCTATAAACCAAGGAGAGGAGCATATAAATAAAGCATATTGCAAACAACAAATCATACGAAACAATCTTACAAAATCGTCTTTAATGGTAACTCAATGGTATCATCTAGTACTATAAAGCA
Organism: Cardiosporidium cionae; assembly: GCA_015476325.1. Lineage (NCBI taxonomy): Eukaryota > Apicomplexa > Aconoidasida > Nephromycida > Cardiosporidium > Cardiosporidium cionae. The sequence goes on along the minus strand of JADAQX010000135.1, from coordinate 8,594 downwards.
TCGCATGAAAAGGCCATCAATGAAAAAGAAGCATGTCTTATTCTGATATTACAATGAATTGACTAACTGTACGAGCTCTTTGTCTCGACAACATGATTCTAAAGCAGTCAACATAGCCTCTGCCACTGAAGGATGAATTTGCAAGAGCTTATCCATATGCACACGTTCACCCGTGGTGATTACAGTTAAGAAACATAGAGCAGCTTGCTGAAAACACATTCGACACAACATCAGCAACTATGACAAGATCAAACGTAGCACAATTTGTTAAAAATTACGGCAAAGAAATTTCAATTAGGGAGTTTTGGACTAGATTTCAAATGGTTGTCTAAACTTATTAGCAGCTCTATAATATGAGCGCGTAGAAAATTAAAGAATCGCTTAGTATTTCCCCTATACAAATTTACAGAAATACCCTTCGAAATTTACGCAACATCCCTATGCAAAAGTAAAAATTTCGCAGAAACATGTGATTGTTTAATGAAATATATCCATGTAATAAAATTCATTTCCCTGGGATAAGCAGCACTATTCAAAACGGTGCGTAAAATTATCTTACTCGTTTCACGTCAACATTGGCTGCAGATTTCAAAATGTCAACAAGCTTTGGGAGGATTGGAAATACGAACTCTACCTGAACGCGTACAGCAAACACCAAAGATTCACCTTGAGTATGAAAACAATCTTCTTTTTTTTTGAATTCATGCTAGAATTCTCCTCTACAATTTTTGAACTATACGCTCTCTGCAAAGTTTGCATCTAAGTAGGCTAGAACAGACACGAAGCTTCCTTACTCGTATAAATGATAAACAATAAAACAAAGTCAAATAAAGACGACATCGAGTAGAAAAATGAGATGTAAAGAACTCTCTTCCCCCCCTGCTGAGAGCCAAACTTACAGTGCGTGCATTTCTCTCGGATAAGCGATTAAAAAGACAAATTGATTCAAAGATAACTCCCCTGTTCGTAAATACAACACATATACATGTTTTGAAAGAAGTTCATACTATTCTGGACAAGTGAGCAATTTATACTAAAAACCTGTTTTTACAACACAAGAAAAGGAAGATGAAAGGAAACATACGCTGTATGCACCCAACAGTGCCCTGCATATCCTTTACTCGGTATTCCTCGAGTAAAGTATAGCAAAGACAAGTGTTTTTTCTCAAACAAAGTGTTAGAATAGAGCAGCTCTCACAACGAGATATAGTCTTCTTCCCTATTCTTAGCAAAAAAAAAATTCACATTTTCATACACACCGATGCTTATGTTGAACCAGATGTGATAAAATTTCAAAAAATACAGGTTTGGCTACCGAGGCGATTATATAGGGTGCTGAGGCTGTATCCTCAGGATCTCCACATAAAATATCTAACAAATAAAACAAGTTTCGTGTTAAAATTCATTTTCACAGGAAGATAAATCTCAAGAACAACTAGCTATGGAAACCTATTGCTTGATTCATGAATTAAATTGTAATATCTAGAGGGAAATAAATGAATATCCCCAGGTAAAGAATAATTTGCGTTGATGGATCAATTTTACGAAAACGATTCAAGATCCAAAAGCTTGTTTTTGAAGGTGAAATAGATGCCTATTACCTATTACAATCAAATAAAAGAAAATCAGCGAAACTATACAAAACAACGGACTTAAAATTTTTAGAGAAGGGAACAACAAATCCGCATTAGAAGGCAATGATTCAGACGCGTTGTAGAATATGCAAGTATCCGTGGCAAAAGAGGCAATCGTAGTGGGTGTACAGGAATCAAAATTTGTGGGGCTTGTCCAATGGGTGCCCAGCACAGAGTTTGAGGGAAAAGGTGACGAAAGTGTGGTAACCTCCGCTACCAATTGCACAATAGATATCATAATCCCAGTCTCTCGGCATTTTTCTATAAATCTGAAATAAAATTAAGAATAGTTAACGAAACGTTGCAGTATTGAATAAGCATAGCTCAAATGAAGAGTGACATTCGACTGGCCTGTAAGAGACATTACACAAAAAAAACAAGGCAACAGAGAAGCATACGAATGAGATATTCACAAGTTCCTGCCCTAGAGGCTACAAACATCCCACATATCTTGATCGTAGCACGCATACCTCAATCCAGCAGGCAATAAGTAAGTCAGGCACCACAAGGATTCACCGACAATCTCACGCCATTCGTTTTTCGGAGACAAATTAGCTATACTTACTGCTGCTCCATGAGAGGAATTTCCATCAAAGAAAGAGCTTTCTACACGAAATGGCCTAGAAAGAATCTTCTGTAAATAAAAAGAATCATGCTTTTACAAGGATAAAGAAAGTCCTATCCAAGCCCATAAACCACTCAAATCGTACTCTGCCCTATCAGAATGTTAAAGGGTTACTAGGAGCAAGAAATGTATACACATACCTGTAATAGTGTACACAACAGTAATCCCACTGAAACGTCGATGTCTACCTCAAATGAGCGCTCATTGAGAGCTGCAAAAACCAAAAGAAAATCCTTGTTTAAAACAATTTCAAAGATGCATGAAATGCTCGTTAAAAGTAGACTTTATGAATATGCAAATTCCAAAAGTAATAGGATCAAGAATGCCCTCTAATCCTGAGGAGAAATACGAGGGAAACATGGACTTAAAATGCCTTCTGCTTTTGTGTTTTTCATGCAAGCAAGGCAAAAAATTCTGCGATCTAAGAGTAGCTCCTACATCGAAAGATGTTGCACAATAACCATAATGAGATTCTCAGCAAAGTGGAGCCTTTCGCCTCATTTTCATTGGTTTGATCCTGAACATAAAAATGCTATTAAACTCAATACTATGATTCGTTAGAGTCCATGAAACGCTTGCAGAATCCCACATTCTCATGAAAGGGTCTGATGCTATGTACCATGAATGATAGTGATCGATTAGAGCTCTAGAGAATCAGCATTCATTTTGACACCCTTTTGAAACCCAAAAATATAAAGAACACTCAGATGACAGCACCAAATCACGCAGCATGTAACAGCGCAAAAAAAGGTTTATACGAATACTCCAAAGTTGCATCAATGCGATACATCTTCGAGACTTACTACAAAATTTTGTAATACTTTGAAAACTTCCGAAATAGCACCTAATCGAATTATAACCTCCGGAAAAACAATGGAAATATTTCCTAGCACTATAGCGGCTTCCTTTTGCACTATTTCATTATCATTCTTGTAACGACTCATCACAAAAGGAGCAAATTCGAGTATCTAAAAGGACAGTAAATGGATTCTCTTCATAAGACAAAAACAATGTGTAGTAATACAAGCGAGTCGATCAATGAGCTAACCTCACTGCATTGTTCACGAGAACCCGCAGCAATGCTGGCAATACAACAAACGGCCTCTGAAACAATCTCTGGATGCCTAGATGATAAAAATAAAATAAACAGATATGCTTAGAAATCATACTTATCTGCAAGTCTTACGAAGACACTTGAAAAAAACACGGTCCCGCCGCTCAAGTTAAAATGGACGCATGAACATTTCTATGTAAACTGAAACTCAGTAGTATCACTTCTCCAAAACTATCAAATTTTGATTGCGGCAAATAAAAAAAAGGGTAACTTCCAAATCGAGAAACTGAAAATATGTAGTATTGTATTGCAACGCCCTAACGTTAATTTGCAATTCTAATCTTAAAAGTCAGCAGCTCTACGCAATTTCCAGTAATGTAGCAATACATAAGGAGATAACTTACGAACAACAAAGGCATTTCCGAAGAAGATTTATAAGGCCAGATTCCAATACACCTAAATGTATTAAAGAAAATATGTAAATTACAACTTGTGCTTATAGAGAAACAGCCCGAAAAATATATCATCGTGATCTTAAAAACTCTAACTTAGAAAAAGATTTTTCTTTGCGCAAACATTGATGTCTCACCAGGATATCAACAAATAACGATATAAAAAGCCTAAGTACAGTGTTTCATCAGCACATACTATTCAATATAAAACGGGTGAACTTTTTTACAAAAGTCTGAAAGAGCTCATCATATGACCAACATTATTAAAACTATTGACTGCATACAATGACAGGTACGAAACTCTGCCTATTGTGCGTACATGTTATCATATGCTCAGAATTGTCAATGGAAAACCGAATTGTTCGTAATTTCATTAGAATTACATCACTCTGTTCCTCTAAATGCGATTCCAATAGACGTAACAGAAGTAAAACTTCTCCTTTAACCTGAAAAGAAATATCGAGAAGGTAACAAAGCAAAATGTACCAAAAATTGAACACATGGTTCATAGAGTAACATGCAAATGTTATCAGCATGACATATAGATTTAGATTCTGCGATAACAAATCAGTTTCAACAAAGCCAAGAAGTGTTTTTTATGTCAACCCTAACTAGATCAATACAATTCATTCAATTGGAAAGCATACTTGACTTTCGTCTAATCGTCCGGAGTCAGTAGCATACACAGGTAAATCGCATTGTCTTTTTAACGAAAAGATACGGTCTCTTTCATCCTTCCGAATACTTGACACACTCCTGTGCCTGCAGATAACCAAATCACCACAACTTATAATTATAAACTACGTGGTGATGTGCCAGTTCATTTGGGAACAAGGATCGATAGATGAAAAAAGTGACAATCAAGATTTGTCAGGTCAACTAAGTGCTAAATAAGGAAGAAACATGCTCAATCACTGGCAAAGAAAGTGGTATAGTAAGGTTCAATGTCACAAAAGTGGGTGACTTTTCTAGTATCCTTTCATCTTCCTTACGGAAATTTTTCAGGCAGGGACACAAGCATTCTTTAAGACGAATGATACAGTTATGATTTAAGCACATTGTAATATTTTGTCATCACTGGAAAGGATTAGAGTATCAAGGAAGCTAAGAAGAAGCAATTAAAGGAACTACTCTACTGCGCATACCTCTCTAGAAATGAACGTCTTGTAGATAAGCTAGTTTGCTTGTACTTCAATTTACGAGAAAAATCAGGTTCTGTCATTTTCAATTTTCATTTGCTTAGTCCCCTCGCGAAGCCACAGGAAAGAAGAATCATCGAAAGGGACTGGACAACCCATCAAAAAGCCAACCGGATGAGGGCTGATGTCCTGCTGTTGAAAGCGTCCTTTGACTATCCCGTAGCATCTTCCAAAAACTCTCCACTGGTAAACATTCGCCTCTGCGCAGTGAAAGTAACCTACTGGAATGACGAGGTGGTTAAACTTGAACTTTGCAAAGCGGTGCAAGACAAGCGTGACACTTTCCACCAATGGTTGCTTCGTCTCTTGCAAGTTCTTGACACATGTTGTGACGACTGTCGCGTAATCGCGCGCACGGAACTACAGTTTTGCCTTTGACGTAAAACCGTGGTGCACCCTCTGTTTGTTTTGTCGCTTCTCAATTCCATGAAAACGTTAGCCTAGCGAAATTAAACTCGGCTGTTTCGTTTCATTAAAAACGATGCAAAACTCAACAATCTACGCACCTTGAGTAAGTAAAGCACATAGACCTTAACTTCATTTGCAAGCGTAAGGTATTATTACAAAAACAAGATTGTACAAAAATAAGTTTGACAACACTTGACAGTTGCAGCAACCTTTTAATATTAAGTCCCAAAAATAATGCGCTCGCTCCTTTATGAGATTAAAAAATATGGAAAGACCGTAGTAAAACAAATTTTAAATATTTGAATGCCACAATAATATATCTGCCAGTGATTGGGAAGACCGGAAACGCAATTTCATATGCACGATGATAACAGTTTCGTAACAAAGGCGCAGTAGCTTTGTTTCCTGGCATAGTTATATCTTCAGAGTGCGCTCTTCTTTACTTTCTTTATTGGTATTTCTGGTTTTGCCAAGCACTATATGCTTTCGTCTAGTGACTTACGAAACTAGAGGTAAATTGAGACAATAAGGTTTAACGGCACTTTACTTTTAAATTTCATTTACTTTCAAAGGGACCAGATTTATTAGTTGTGTAAATAATTTTATTCTAACGGAAAGATGCCACTGCAAATGATTTAACTGCGTGCTACGCGCTTATACGTTCTCACTTACGAATAAATACTTCATTACATAAGCATCACTACAATCAAACATCGCATGGTTCTACACAAGGAACAGGAAGCATAAAGCTAAAGATACAGTGCCACGATTTCACTACTATGTCTTCACACATTCAACTATACTGATAAGAAGTAACAGGAGATGTTCGACTATCCAACATTAACTAAATCTCGACACGTGAATCTACACTGCATTCAACTATACGGATATGTAGCACCAGGAGAGAAACTCGACTCTCCATTCTAAAATAATTATTGACACATGAATCTAGACCAATAATACTCACTGAAAAGGTAAAACTTTACTTTTCTTTCTTTCTACGGTTGCACAGCTACAACCAGAAAAAGAGATGCAAATTACATTTATGCATTTCTATATTGTGATGGGCAGTATAATTTGTCTTAATTTACGAGTTCGTAATTTCACGTCATCGCTTCTTAAATGTTGTCAGGAGCTTTTGTTCTATTTGACTTATGTACGAATTGGTTATTGTGGTTCTGTTAAGGATTGGTTGCCTTCCCAATTAATTCCTGGAAAGAAGCTATAGTTACAATAATTCAAAACCAAAAAAGAATTCTTTTTTACATGTTACATATTAATTCGTGAGAAGGCTTTCATGCCAATTATGAACGTGCACTGCTGCTCGCTGCTTATATTCTATTACCTACTTTGTAAACCCATTATTTCAATTTCTATCTGTTGAGTTCCCTAAATTCAACTTCTTCATCTTTGAATCAAAAAGATGTCATGCTGACGAATGAAATTATTATCGTCTTACAGTAACAAACTTTTTGTGTATTGTAAAGATACACAAAATTTAGTCTAGTGCTTTTTTTTCTCAAATTAAGTTAAATTATCATTTTCAGCTGCTCATTATACAAATTGATAAATAGTTTGCATGACCTGGACGCACATCAAATTGCTTGTTTCACATCCTCTTTTCAAAACACAGGCAATTCAGAACAAAATTGCGGATTTCTGGGGTTCGTTTCAAATTAAAGTTTTATTCTTTGTAACTATGTAAAAGTATCCGGACTTTTGATTATTGCATTACATTACTCGACAAAAATAGTTTTGATTTACAATGTATCTAGTTTATGCGTACTGAAAATTCTCAATTTTATTTTATGGGAAGTATCTTGAAAATATCGAGAGCAATCTTTCCAAATAGTAAAATATATACATATGTAAGAAATTTTGCGTCTAAGATTTGGTTTTATCTATTTTTCTGTTGCGTTTTGGATTTTTACATACTTATTAAACAAATTCATTTAGATTACTGGCACGATTTTATACAAAAATATATTTGTTAACCAGCAAGTGTTTTATACACTATTCAAGCTTTATGTATAGATTGCTGGGTTTCAGGGTGATATAACTGATGATGTGAACGTGGCGTTTTTCATGAGTTGGCGAAACCAGAATTGCCACGTTCTGCCCGTCATATACTAAAGACTTTGGCTGAAATAGTTCTTTTATGCAGTAGGGTATTAGATAGTTTGATTCTACTTAGTTTGTAAAGAGGTTATTTTTCTAATTCATATAATGAAGCATAAACTTATTCTATGCTAATAATTGCTGTTTGCGGGACTAAGTAAGAGAATAGAAAAGTAAATCATTCATTCCTTCATGTATCTACTTACGATAAAAAAGAACCTAAAAGAATGTTTTTTTTAAACTACGTTAATACTACTTGTTCTCCTCCTCAACGGTGTAGAAATAAGTGCATCCTAGTTGCGGGAAACATCTGGTAAGTTGTCCCATAATTTCGATTGTTCGATATTGCGACTCAATGTTGTTACATCACTTTATATGCGCTGTGATACCCTTGGGGGGAGACAAGGGAACTGCGGATTGTTGGCTTAATTAATGTAAGAAAGATAGCTACGTAGTAAAAAGGTAATTTTTATAGATAGAATAATTATAGCACTATAAAACATTAATTAAGAATAAGTGTTTCGCTCTATCGTGATACCACTATTACAGATGTTCACTTTTTATCAAAAACAATTGAAATGGCTAAAGAGTAGAATTAAAGCAAAAAAATTCAAAACTCATATATCAACCAGTGACATAACGAAAAGCATTTTTCATTGGCAGCATAGGTTGTCTAATCATTACTGCTCAAAAAATATTACTTTTGTAATCTAGGGTTTTTTTAATGTAGTATTTAATCCCCTAGGTTTGCCAGTCGAGATCTATCGACTCCGGCTACACAATTCTTCTAATTAATAGCGTATTGCTTTTATTTACACTATTAGATTGTTGATAGTTTGAGAGCGTGGATACACTTATTTCTATAAATATATCACACTAGGTTCATTCGTTTATCTTTTTATAACCTTCTATCGAAAATAGAATCAGAATAACGAAAAGCTAGAGCAACTAAGCTCATCAACCTCAGAGTGGTTTTTTAAAATAATAATCTCGTAACTTATGGGCGTCGACAGCCCAACTCGATTCTCAATCAAAACCTCTATTCACCTTCACTACTACATGTAGTCAACCTATGGGTCTGACATACTCTCAGGTATTATTCGT
>JADAQX010000958.1:0-18058 GCA_015476325.1 Cardiosporidium cionae | reverse complement strand
CCCTTCCCCTCCCCATCTCTCTCTCTCATCCCTTCCCCTCCCCATCTCTCTCTCTCACGTACTACTAAATGGAATTTTAAGGAAATGCATGCGTCGTGTGCGATCTACATCAGGATATCCTTTCCCTCCAGTTGCAGCAAAAGAGGAAGATATTCCTTTCCTTCGCCACCCTCCAGAGGAGGCATCACTCCCATGAGGTGATACACCTTTGGTTTCTACACTTTCATTCCTCATAAAAAAGGAAGGATTCCCAACAACTATAGATGTACGCTGTGAAGCGTTTGCAGCAACAGATTCATTTCGTTCCACTGATGAAGGACGAGAAGCAAAAAAAGTTTGTTTTTCAAAAGAGTAAGGCGTTTGTCCATCAGTTTCATTCAATTTCAAGTCAAAGAAGGATGAAGACTCTCCCCCTGAAGATTTACCTTCAGATTCTCGTTGGCCACGATAGGGAGGACCGTGCGACTGTGAGGCCATCGTAGGCGAATGGGAAGGTGTGGAACGCCCTGATATCAAAGATAGAATTGTAAAGATATACCCTACACAGAGAAGATAGATTAAAAGGAGAGAAGAGAGAGAGAGAGACACACCCATAGAGAGAGAGAGTGTATAGAGAGAAACATGTGGAAAAAAAGAAAAGATATACTCAAAATATGAGAGAAAACAGGGGGATGAAGAGAAGAAATTCTATGAAAAAAAAATAGAGAGTTATAAAAAAGATTCCATATTCACAAATGGACAGTAGAATACTGTCATACAATGAGAAGAATAGATTCTACCTTCGATAGAAAGTATACACTTTTTTAAAAACACTAGTATCTGATAGATTCTCTCCCTCCTAATGCTTTCACTGTACATATGGAATTGTATAATTTTCTTACCTTTTAAACACGGTTTTTTCTTCCTTTTGAATCCAGGAGATCGATTGTCACACGTTTTTGTCATGCCTTGCTTTCCATTTTTGACAGATAAGAGAGAATTTTTAGGAAATTTGGATTCCTTTGAACTTTTTTTTGGAGATGCCTCGGAGGAGGGACACGGTGGCCGTTCACTCTCTGAGGAAGATTTGGGAGAACTCTTAGAGAGAGATTTAGCCAATGCAGGAAGATCATCAAATACACTTGAAATAACGTGAAGTTTGGGTGGATGAAAAGCCATAGTAGTCCATTGCTTCCATTGGAGTGGATAGACTAATTTCTGCAAACTTTCCAAACGTTTGATTAATCGAATATAAATATCTCGTAAAGAAATTAATTCCGAGGCAATCCGCACTTGTAAATCCTCTAATTTTCCTCCCATAGAGCGATAACTGAGAGAGACATTATTCCAAAGAGATTTCAAAATGAAGAATTCCAAACCCTCTACCGTTTGTTCCTCTGAATACAGAAAAAATAATTTTTAAAAAAAAAAAAATGAAAATTATAGACAGGAAAAACAAGAAATTCAAATTTTTGGAATTTTTTTGATTTTCTATAAATTGAGAAAATTTTTAGAAATATTGAAAAAATGTAAAAAAAAATTATTCTATAGTTTGATAACAAAAAATAGATAAAAAATTATTCTTTAGTTTGATAACAAAAAATATATATAAAATATCTTCTCTCTTTTTAAAAAAATATATATAAAAAATATCTTCTCTCTTTTTAAAAAAATATATATAAAATATCTTCTCTCTTTTAAAAAAAAATATATATAAAATATCTTCTCTCTTTTAAAAAAAATATATAAAACAAAACTCTCAATTATTTCATCATGAAAATAATATTTATTAAAAGAGAAAACCTACCATTTACAAGATCAATCAATGTAAGAGGATAGCATAAGATGATACACAAAATAAGTAAAGTACTGAGAGAGAGAGACAAAGAATTGCATTCTGCTACAAGTAATTCAGCTGCTGCTTTGTAAAATACAGAAAATTTGTTAACAGCAATAGTCAACAAACTTTCTGTCAATTCTGATAGAGAAATTGCATAAGGAAGTAATCTGAAAACAAAAAATAAGAATTTTTATCTTGAGATTCAGAAAAATCTACAGAGTGTGCAAAAAATAAAAAAAATAATATTTTTATGCGATAAGAAATTGAATAGGCATTGATATGAGAAATGCAACACAATCAGAATCTGAAGAACGAATTTTATTATAAAAAAAAATTGATGAATAACGAATTTTATTAAAAAAATTCTACAAATCAAGTAGATAGAACTCTCCCTCCCTCTTTTCTGTTTTTAATATAAAAAAATAAAATAAAACGTACGCTTTAAGAACAACAATAATTTCAGTGGCACGGCCCTCAATTTTCATCTTCCAACTTTCCTTTACAAAGAAAGAACCTTTTATATGCCAAAAACCTTGATAAAATACAAATTTAAACACAAAATACACACATATATAAACATTTAAAAATTTCTTTTAAAAAAAATAAAATTTTTCTCTCACAAACAATGAAAATTGTTTTTTCTAACCACAAGGAGATCTTAAAAATGGCTGCAAGTGTACATACAGCTACCAAACATTACTTGTAAAGCAAAAATCCCAATCGGAATTTGCAGCGAAGCCTTCACATATATTTTGGCCATATTTTACAATAAATGATCGAAATAAAGTCTTGAAAAATACAAAATATATACATCCAAGAGAAAAAAAAAGATTTGAGAAAATGTAGTTTGTCTTAAATATATATTTTTTTAAATTAAAAGAAACAGGAATACTAGGAAGTCTTTGTAATCCCTTTATAAATGATATTGTGATAAGAAACAAAACAAATGATTTAAAAAAGAAGAGAGAGAGAGAAAGAGAGAGAGCGAGAGGGAGTGAGAGAGAGAGAGTGAGAGAGAAAGAAAGAGGGAGTGAGAGAGAGAGGGAGTCAGAGAGAGAGGGAGTGAGAGATGAGTGGAGTGAGAGATGAGTGGAGTGAGAGATGAGTGGAGTGAGAGATGAGTGGAGTGAGAGAAAGAGAGAAGAGGGAAACTACGAAATTTGTGGAGATCTTTCTACACCACATACACGAAAATTTCCTGCAGAGAAAGATTCTGTATTATGAATTTTAGCCCAATAATTAACAATTTGATCCAAAGCAGAGCGTAGAGGTGCTCTGATTGCTGAATTTTGAGAGATTCCCTGAGAAATATAAAAAATATATCCTCGTTTAAGAAGAAAAAAGTTATTTTTGAAGAAAAAATTTCTAATGTTTTTCACAAAGAGTTTACACGGAGTCTCTCTCTACTCCTCTCTCTGTTAAAATGATGACGTTAAAACGATGACTTTTGTATGTTTTATTACTAGTTTTTATTTCCAGAAAATGAAGAGAGGAAGAGATAGCCACTCTACAGACGCTTAGAGAGCAGATTATGTTTTTTTGAAACGTTTTAAAAAAACAAAAAAATAGTAATTTATATAAATTCTCCCTTTAAAAACAAAAATACTTTTAATTTCTCCAAAAGAATTCTACCGTATAGACTAGTGTTTATCAAAAAGTATTTCTTTCTATCCTATAAGAGTGGCTCAGAGAAGGTGTAAAATAGAAAAAAATGTTTAAGCAGGAGAGAGTCTCATGGATCGAAAGAATATAAAATTTTTTTCTTTAAAGCCTTTTCTTTCCTTTCTCTCCCTCTTTTAAGTAATAAATTCTTTATTTTTTTCTACTTCTCTCCTTCTCTTCATGATTTCTACCACTCTTATCCTTATGTTTTCCTTGGATCCTTGCCATTTTCAAAAAAATAAAGAAACCCTTCCCAAAAATAGTAAAACTTTTCCAACGCTCTCATCGTTTTATTTTTGCTTCTCACTTCTCCGCAAATATTATAAAATATTGCAAGCATTCCAAAATATATATTTCTCTACTTTATCTTTTTCATATCCTACCCTCATGCGTAAAGAATGCACCAAAAGAATGAGTTTAAAGGCAACGATGGGATCTCCTTGATAGGGACGCCGTAGTAAATAATCACAAAGTTCTTCACAATCAAATGCCTCCTTTTCAAACATAATAAGAACTTCATCCATACCCATAAAATCTATCTTTGCCTTTCTGAAGAGAAATATAAAAGAATGATGCATAGAAAGTAGGAAAAATTAGAGGGTATGCCGTGTATATACACTGAAAAAAATAAAGTAACGTTCTACTCCCTGTAAACCTCTGGGGGTGTAAATTTTCTCTATTTTTTATATAAAGAGAATTAAATTTCCCTGTTTTCTTTACTTCTAAGGACTTTAAATATTCCTCGTTTGTAAACGTTTTATAATCTCGAAAAAAATAAATTTTTTCTTCTCTAAATTAGTAATTTCATAAGTCTAAGCCTCCAATAAATATTTGTTAACACCTCTATAAGTGCCTCTCACATCTCTACATCCCACTTTTATCGACTCTCACTTTTATTTATAAATATATATTTATATATATAACAGGATTTTCTCTCTCACTTTTACATATATTTCTCCAAGCAGTATTCTCTCTACAGAGAAGTTTCTATTTTTTTCAAGAATGGCTAAAATGAAATTTATTCAAAACACGTTTGGACATATTTTGCTTCTAAACCCTCCAATGAAATTTTAAAGTAAAATGTATAGAGGCAACTTACGCAGATATGGCATTTCGAATGATTCGAAAGCGACGATCAATTAAGGAGGAAAGTAGCTCCATAATGCTTAAAAGAATGGAGGAATGGAAAATTTTAAAAAAACGAAACCGTAAAATACTACAAGATGGCTTCACTCATCAATTGAAAAAAATGATGCCATTCATAAAGAAATAACCCCAAAAAAAAAATCCTCAGCGAATGAAGGCAGGCATAAAAATATCTCCTAGAGTATGTACACTGCGACGGAAAATTTTTTTCACGGTAGAAAAAAAAATTTAAAGAAAGAGAAACGGAGGCTATTTGCTTTCATAAAATCATGCCTAATGGACACGGAGGAATTCTTATAAAAATTACAAATACACACTCTTACGTAGGGATTCATCAAATTAGAATTTTATGAGAAAGAGATTCCTCATGCTAAAAAAATATCTAAATTTAGATATATATATAAAGGGCAAGTGTCTGCTGCAACAACCACTGTTGTCCATCCAATCAATGAAAAATGAAGGAGGAAAGTTGAAGGAAGCAAGGAAAGCATTAAAAACAAAATACACATATTTCTGGTTAAAAATTCAAAATGTGCACCCAAATTTATATGTACACTGTCAAGAAAATAAAAAGATTAATGAAAAAGGAGTGAAGAAGAGACAAATATATACAGACGATTTTATAAGAATGTTACAGTAAAAACTAAAAACAGGAAATGGTAAAAATTAAATTTATAAAAGCATTTACAGTATTTTTATTACATAATCAAGAGAACGTAATATTGCTGGATAAAATTGCCTTGGAAAAAAGGGAATTCACAAGATATTTCTTTTAAAGAAAAATAGTAAGATCTTCTTTGCTGTATGAAAGGCAAACAAGGAAATTTGCACACAGCTGATAACTACGAGAGACGTATCGAGAAAAAGAGTTCTCTAACAAAATTTTTACACAAATTTCATACAAAACAAAGGTGCATAGCATTCAGGCTTACAATTTCCACACATTGTATTTACGTAATAGAATACGAAGTACAGCCAAAAAAAAGGTGCTTTAGTTTTCTTGACAGAGAAATCATACACCCTGCAATCATTTCCAATAACCAATTTGAATTCAGTCATAAAGGCTAAAAAGTTTCCTTTTCTTGGGGATACATTTGGCTATTCTGACATTCGTACAAAAAGAAACTTTCTCAGGAGATCTAGCCAGGATAGAATATATGTTCCCTTCAGGTAAGAAAGCATGACAGTTTGTAACACAGCAATGCAAGAAGATTAAGGGAAACAAAAAGATTAGACACTAATGCACCAGGGAAATGCTACTTGTTAGGGTATGATGTATATAAGATTTGAAGAGAGAAAGAAGCTGACGCTTTTGAAATGCGAATACGACAATTAGTTTGTTGCAGTGCTGTAATACAAAGCTGGTAACCATAGGCAGCACTCTGGTTTAGCCCGCCTCTCAATTCCATGTCGATGTTCAGTAAAGGACTCTTGCTTACACCATGCCACGGAAATACAAAAAATGAACACTTCCGGAATGATCCAGAAGCAAAATCACGAGACAGAAGAAGTAATTTTTACTTCATGTGAGTTTAGCTGAAACAAGTAAATGCATGTCGTAACTCCACATTGAAACACTAAGAGGCGTTTCATTTCTTCCCAAAAACATTTTGTAACATGAAGTGTGAAACCAATCTTTCTGCACAAGCACATTTTTCTTGAAGATTCCACTTTCACTCAATTTGTGGCAAAACATTTTGTTGAGCCACCCAACGTGCTGAATACGTGTATGCAGTTGCGTGCGACGTTAGGCATGACCACGTCCCCACTCTGTCGGCCATCGCTGTAGTTAGGAATAAAATTCTATGGGGTCCTGTCGAGTCGCTATTTATAACCAGCGTGGTATGTATAAGTAATCGCCATCAAAGTGTGGGTATTATATTTCGCACAAAAAGGTGTAGATGTGGAAAGGAATCCTTTGTGTTGTGAAAGTAGCTTATACTGTAGCAATGAATTATGTCACTAAGTGTGCCTTTGCAGCCGAACTATTCTCATTCTTAAACTTTTAAAGAAGTCTAAAGTCTCCTGTAAAAATATATATGTGCAATTTTTATTTACTACTGATTTTGTATTTTTGATCTTTTATTTTTCTAGATGTATAATCGCTGATCCACTAATGAAATAAAATCTGATAGCCAGTAATATTCAACGAGAGGTATCGAGATAATAGCTGCATGGCTTTAAAGCTTTAACTAATGGATACAAAATGAAGTGGTGAATGAAAAAGGCTAGTACTGGAAAATACTGGAATGCTATGAGAATGTAATATTTGTAACAAAGCGAGTTTGGGTGAATTGTATGTAATTGAATTTATAACAATTGTTTTCGCCCAAGCCTTGCCCTAAATTACTAAAAATTTCACATTTTGAAAAGTGAAAGCAATTTGCTCATTTCCTTCAACTATAACTGTAAAATGATGCACATGACGTAAGAAGTGTAATTGAGTTGAATACACATAGTATTTTGTCCTCCTTTCACGCCCATTTGGCGTACAATGTATGAGCATCGCGACATACATTACCTATCTTTTTTTATTATTAGTACGAAACACGTAATATACATTCAAGGCGTTCGTTGCACATTCATTGTTTGAATTGCTCTTCGTCCAGCGTGACAGTTACATAAATTTGAAAACAGTGAAAGCTTTTGTACGTTGAAAAATGTATAGATCGATGGAATCACGAATATTGTGTAAAAAGTATATAACCTGTAACATGCTCATCTAAATTAATAACGGAGATCATTAAATTATAATTCGCAAAATCAGTACACGAACCCCTAGTTACAATTTCCACATTTTAGTTTTTTCCTGCTCAATTGCGTAACAGTGATGGCGGTACAAATATTATGGGATACAAATTACTTTGGTGTTTATCACTTTTTTATCATTATTTTATTCCTCTGTTTGTATTGTACATCAAATTTAACCTTGATTAATAACTAACTTTACCGTAGCGTAACAACCAGCTCCATCAACTCTTAGCAGTATTAGGTTTATTAGCATTCACTCTATCAACCCGCCTTTCCAGCTAAGACCATGAATTTATTTCGCTTCCAATGCCCCCAAATGGGATCGTTTAGGAATGCACGTATGATTAAGTTAGGGTTAGATTCTATTTTCCAATTCTTTTCTCGTTATGTCGATGATAGTTAGGGCAATAGAACGCATAGTATTCTCATCCGCTGCAGATATACAAAATATTCATAGTGAGTGGAAAATGACCAAAAAATGTGATTATTTGAATCCAAGTGTGGGCTGATGAGGCATACAAGTTGCGAAGGCAAACTTTCATCATTGACACATAGAAAAGGCAGCAGGGAGTGCCTTATTTCGTTTTATTAATCATTTGCAAATACATCTTGATTGAATGTATTAACTCTAAATGAAAGGGAACCTATTCACAGTTAGCAGAAAGAAAGATTTTCGTTTTCTAATTCTATTGCATCAAAGTTTTTAGAGAATGTTTCATGACACGTTCTTTTTAGCAACAGTTTTTACGACATTTTGTTTCCCAAGTTAAAAAATAATTTAGAAATCACCCTTACGATGTTGATGAAAGAATATGTGTTGCGATATTAGCAAAATTATATAATTATACATCAATGATTATTTTTTTTAATCTATCAATTCTCGAAAACGACTTCGGCTGATTTACATCATTTAATTAAGTAATAAAATATCTTCGAATTATTGCTCTGCGTTAAAAACGGTAAACTTAAGTGCATGTTAGAAAATTATTTGTTTTCTCGGAGAAAAAAGCAATTTTATCCCCAATATAAAACAGAGCATCATAAAAATGCTATTGCTGTTTTCCTCGTTACTTCTAAATATGCAGAGGTTTTATTATCCTGCGACGAATTCCCTCTTCCTAATCCGGTAATACGCATTAATTAATTGCCCTTGAAAAGTCTTATTTAGAGAGGTGAATGAATAATTTAGTTTTATGCTGCTGCACTTATCATTAATGCTTCCACAGTTAAAGTATGCTGCTATAGACACAGTCCACATGTAATATGTAATACCTTTTGTCCAAAAGAGAGCGAACAAGAAAAGAAGTTGCATGGTATAGAGTAGGAAGAAGTTTCTGAGCGTTCATTTTCCTGTGTCTTCCTAGCGCCAGGTAAGAAAGGAACCTGAAAGATTTTGCTCTCATTTCTCCAAGCGAGTGTCGTTTCCTATTTCCTATGAATCAACCTGTTTGCGAACATCTCTTCCTCATGATTAGGTGCCTATACTTTAAAAACCTCCAATTTACCCTTTCTTGCTTACGGCTTTCATCTTATCAACTGGACTTTGTAAGTTTCTACTTCATATGCACTTTCCCCCATTGACTTTTGTCGTAGGGTACAGAGATGTGCTCAAAATAGGCATCTTCATGTCACCTCTCACCTTTTGATAAGTCTTTTTTGCTGAACTTCTCCAGTTGGGATTGACTAACTGCTTGCTCTTTTTTTTACATTGGAAGCAATACAGGCACGACCCTTCACTGATTTTTTCAACAATCGCAATAATAGTTTTGGCTTTCTTTTCACCTCTATGTTGTTGAATAATGCAAAATAAACGTACTCTAGTCGATTTGAAGTGAAAGCAGGAAAAAATTTTGCTTATTCTATTACCCTGTGCCCTTGCAGATGTATTTTCCCTCAGCCAAATTGCTATAAGCACGGAAACTTTCAACATGAATATTCCTCCCACTTCGCCTAATAACATTCTTGCTGCTTCGGAGCCTTTCCCTTCATCTAATGAAGCTGTCCCTCTCCCACCTCTCACGTCATTACTTTTACCGGACAGTATAGATCGTTTTAAGCCTTTTCTTATTGTCGATCCAAAAAAATATTCTCATGTAAACGAATCAGGCGAATCTATAACAACCGAATCTACAGATGCTACGGAAGAAAAATGTTCCCACGCAAAATCAATGAAAGCAGAGAGATTGTTGTTGTTTTTACAGCGTCCTTCAGCCGATCAAAGTACATCATTCCATGTTTATTTTGTAAAACAGTTACCCCTATGAGGATAGCATACTGTAAATTTGTTCATCTTCTTTTCCTTCTTTAGTTCAGTACATTGCCCAACCCTATTTTACATGCATTATAGACTATTTTAATACGCAAATATCTAAAATATCTCTTCCTGAGAATTAAGAGATGCGTCTAAGCCTATCGTAGTGTAATTTGCATAGTTTTTTCTTTAATTTTAATTGTTTTTTTCCGTTACATTCTATAGTAAACATTCCTCTTCATCGCTTATCATTTTAGAACCTTGTAATGGTTTTGTTTTGAGGTTTTATTCTTGTCTAATTAGATGAATTAAGCGATTTACTTTGGCCGGGAGTTCCTGCGGATGTGGATCCGTGCTTGCGGATGTTCTCTTGGCAGATTATGTTGGTAGGCTAACATTCTTCTATTTCTCTTCTCTATTTCTCTCTTATCCTCTTGAGAAAGAACGTTTTTGGTTCCACATACAAAACCCACATTATAACTCTTTCAAACGAGGGTTTCTTTTTCCTATGAAACCGTGTGCATCACTCTACTTTTTATTTTTCTATACTCTAGTGTTATTATATATATAAAGCAGTCCATATAAAATCAAAATTTCTTTTCTCCTCAGAAAAATTTTGTTTGTTTTGTTTGTTAATAGGGATATCTACCTACACGTAAAGAAAGACGTCTTCAAAGTATGTAATTGCAGAGTTTTATCCTTCTTGAGAGTCCCTCATGAGAGCTGAATTTGTCTTTAATTTTAGTAGCAGAGAGGGTATTGTGTGGTTTTATTCTTGTATTTACAAGGAAAAGGAGAAAATTCTCTATACTTGAAGTAAAGAGAATTTAGAGAACTGTAAACACTCTTAGAAGCAGGAATTTTGTTACCTATCTATAAAATAGAAATACACAAAGTAGAAATGGGTGACACACAGTGTAGATATATTTTTATATATAAAAAAGAGAAAAGAAGTGCAAGAAAAAGAGTAAAAGAAATGAAAGAACAAAGAATGCTACAAAAAATTTCTACAAACTGTAAACATTTCTCTATCTTTACGTAGAATATATTGAATGTAAAAAATAATACTCATCAAATGTTAATAAATTTTTATAATAATAAATTATAATACCGTATATAATAAATTGTAATAATAATAACTATATATAATATAATACTATAATATAATACTATAATAAATACTATAATATAATACTATAATATAATACTATAATAAATACTATAATATAATACTATAATATAATACTCTAATATAATACTCTAATATAATACTATAATATAATACTATAATATAATACTATAATATAATACTATAATAAATACTATAATAAATACTATAATAAATACTATAACCATTCTCTCAAATCCATGGCCATTACAAATTTGGTAGAAGTATCTTCGAAAAGAAAGATTCCTATTTTTCTCTCCTATGTAGAGTTTAAACGAATTCAAAATTCTCTCTTCTTCATATCTATCTATCTTCAGCGTTACAGAAAAAACGTTTAGAATACTTAGATCTTGTCAAGGTAAAAGTTTGTTGTATTATTTTTATTTTTGGATCCACTTTGAAGTGTAGTGTGTGTATGGATTTTATTTCTTTCATTTTTTGTGGATATTTCTTCATTTTTTCACTAAAAAAAATATTTTTTTGCTATTTCGTTTTATAGAGAGAATACATACATTGGGTTGACGCATTGGAATGTTTTTCTTTTTATCTTTTTACTCTTGTTTGATGCTTTTACATATTTTTTGAAACCTGGAATCTATTGTTTGTTGTTATTTTTATGAATTTTTAAATTTTTTGAAATGCTTTCTTCTTTAAATTTATTCTAAAAACGCGTGGGTATATCTATGAAAATTAGGAAGGATTTCTTCATTTCATTTTATTATTTTATAGATGTATTGTGGGCCTGTTAGCCCATCGGAAGAGCAACTGAAATATCTCAGACAAGTACTCAAATAAAAATCAAGAAGAATGTTTGCAAAATCTAGTTTATTTTTTTAATAATTTCTTCTCCATTCTTTTTTATTGTATTTTTTGTTTTCTTTTACTTTATTCTTTCTCTCTCTCTCTCTGTCAACTCATCTCTCTCTCAACTCATCTATCTATCTCTCTCTCTCTCAACTCATCTCTCTCTCTGTCAACTCATCTCTCTCTCAACTCATCTATCTATCTCTCTCTCAACTCATCTCTCTCT
The DNA here is from genome assembly GCA_015476325.1 of Cardiosporidium cionae. NCBI lineage: Eukaryota > Apicomplexa > Aconoidasida > Nephromycida > Cardiosporidium > Cardiosporidium cionae. The sequence goes on along the minus strand of JADAQX010000958.1, from coordinate 6,231 downwards.
CTCTCAACTCATCTCTCTCTCTCTCAACTCATCTCTCTCTCTCTCAACTCATCTATCTATCTCTCTCTCTCTCAACTCATCTCTCTCTCTCTCTCTCTCAACTCATCTCTCTCTCTCTCTCAACTCATCTATCTATCTCTCTCTCTCAACTCATCTATCTATCTCTCTCTCTCAACTCATCTCTCAACTCATCTCTCTCAACTCATCTCTCTATCTACTAAATAGCTTTTCATCCAGTAGATTTTTATTCTCTATTTCCTTCAATTTTTTGAAAATAGGTTAGAATGGACTTACCACGTCTCAACTCTGAAGAAAAATTGTTTTCAACGCCTCGTATTCAACAAATGATGGAACGTTCTCTGTATGTGTTTGCAATTCGTCATCCAGCCACTGGCTATGTTCAAGTAAGGAGAAACTTTTATTATATTAATAAATTCACAGAAGAAGGAGATGTTTCTTGTTTTTTAAATAGAGTGTTTGATCTTTACATTTTAATCTAGAAAAAATTTATAAAAAATAGAACCCAGATTTTCTCTCTTATTTTAGAAGAGTTACCATTTCTTTTTTGATTTGTTTATTATTTTTCTTCTTTATATATATATTTATTTATACGCTTTGAAATGCTTATCTTTTTCTCTATTGTTAATACAAAAACTCCATCATTTTAATTTTCAGGGAATAAATGAGATTTTGACACCTTTTTACGTAGTTTTTCTAAATGCATATTTTCCTGGTGAGATTTGAATCTTTTTATCTTTAAAAAGAAGAGTTAGGAGAATCTCTTTGTTTTTAAATTTTGTGTTTAATAAAATAAATTAGAAAGTTCAAAAAATTCCGAGTAGAAATTTTTTTTTAAAAATTAAATGGAGACTATGGAAGTCTTGAAATGATAATTTTTTTTTTAGTTTGAAAATTGCATTCACAAAATATAATATATTTTTTTTTATTAATTTAACTCTAAAAAGGGAGGAATTTATTGTTTTAATTTTTTTTTAAGATAGAAAAAGATATTTTAAAAGTCTGAAAAGAAATAAATCAAATTGAGATATTTTTATTACATCGATAATGGTGTATATAAATTTTTTCAAAAAATAAAAAGCAGAAAAGAAGAAAACTTATTTTAAAATGCTTTTGGTATTTTTAAATGTTTTCAACTTTTATTTTTTATACATCATTTTTCTACTTTGATTTTATACTACTTTAGATGCAATCGTTGATGATCTTGTAGTAGATGAGGTAGGTAGTTTGATGATTGTTTTTATTTTATAAATATATTTTTTATTAGCTTTTTTTTGTGTGGGATGTTTCGTTTTATATAATTTATATTTTTTTTTTTATAAATTAGATTGATCAAGGATTACTCAACGTTGTAGAAGCAGATGCTTATTGGTGTTTCTCAAAGATTATGGTGGCAGTACAAGTATAAAATTTATATATATTTTGAATTAAAAAAATTAAAGAGGATTTGTATATTAAAAAAAAATTATAAAAAGAAACCAATTTATTAAGAAGTGTAGAATTAAATGGATTTTATAAAAAATGCATTTTTTATAATTTTTAAATGTGTGTGCAAATGAATTTAATTATATATGTTTCTCCTCTGTAGGATCATTACATATTTGGTCAACCAGGAATTCAACGGAATATTCGAAAGTTGAAAGATATTGTGAAGCGTGTGGATGGTATTTTTTTTATATTATAAATACAACACAAAAAAATTTAAACTTCTACATTGAAGAGAAAATTAAAGAAATAAAAGGAATAATATTTTTATCCATAAAAAATATCATTTCTTTTATTTAATTTATTTTTTTATTGAGGGGGAAGGGAAGGAGTTTTCTTTATATTTTTTATTATTTATTAATTTAATATATTTTTTATTTTTTCCCTTCTTCTTTAGTACCTTTATTTGATCATTTGGCAAAACAAAATATGGATTTCCTTCAATTTGCTTTTCGATGGATGAATTGTTTCTTAACTCGGTTAGAAAAACATCTATGAAGGAGGAAGAATTTTTAATGTTTTAAAAAAATTTTAAAAATTAAAATTTTTACTTGAAAAAAAAAAATTTAAACTCTGCTATTTGAATAAAGAGTATTGTTTTTTTATAGGAGAAATTAAATGAGATAAAAATAAAATATACTTTAAAAATAGAGAGGAATGTTTGAATATGTTGAGATAGGTGAAACTTGTAAAATAAATTGAATGTAAAAAATAATACTCATCAAATGTTAATAAATATTATAATAAATACTATAATAAATACTATAATAAATATTATAATAAACTCTTTAATAAATACTATTATTATTTAGAGAATTTCCAATGGCATGTGTAATTCGTTTGTGGGATACTTATATTGCTGAACGAGCAGAAGGATTTTCATCATTTCATGTTTATGTTTGTGCAGGTAATGCAAAGATATATTTTTTTAGTATTTAATTTAAATTCGAATAAATAAATATTTTTAAAAGTATACAATTTACTTGGAATATTTTTTTTCTTCTTTTTTTAAACAGCATTTTTAATTCTTTGGAGAAATGTTTTGAGAGATATGGATTTTCAGCAGGTAAACACTTTTATAATATTATTTTATATATTTTTTTAAAACAGTTTTTGATAGTTTTATATATTATTTTTTCTTTAGATGGTCCTCTTTATGCAGCGTTTACCAACCACCACGTGGGATGCAAAAGAAGTTGAATCAATTTTGGCTGAAGCGTAAGATAAACTTTCTTTTTAATTATAAATTAAGTAAAAAGAAGGAAGAAGGAGAGAAGATGCATTGAGAGAAAGAAGAAGGTGGAGAAATTAAATAAAAAGATAAAAGAAGAGAATACATAAGAAGAAATTAAATAAAAAGTAAACAAAATAAAATTCTAATGAAATACAACTCTCTTAGTATAGGAATTTTTATATTTTCACACGTTTCATCTTTTTTGCAAATATTTTTTTAGATATGTGATGGCGACCCTCTATGAACCTTCACCAAATCATTTAACTTGATGAAACCATTATAAAAAACAAATTAATTTTTATTTTTCATGACAATTTGTAAATGAAGTCCACTTATCGTTTTTTTATTTTTTCGAAATATTTTCTTTCGAATTTTGTATAATTTCCAAAACGATGAAGGAGAGAGAGGCATGACGATAAAAATAAGATTTTGAGAGAAATGAAAAGGAAAGAAAATATACACCCTATAAGGATAAGAATAAAAATTTATAATTTTTTATATATTTAAAATGTATCCAAACTATTTTGAACATCCAAAGGAAGAGAAGCCATCAAATGCGGATGATCCAATCGTAATAGACTGTAAAAAAATATTCAATTTTTCATTTGAAGACACTGGAATGAAACTATGAATGGAATAAAAAATTTGATTAAAAAAATAAAAAATAAAATACTTTTAAAAAAATTTCAATTTTTTTTGAATTTATACCTTTATTGTTTTTTTTTTATACTAAACGTCTATTTTCTTTCATATAAATCCTCTTTAATTTCATTTCTATTACATTTTTATATTTTTTTATAATTATTTTTCTCTTTTATAGTTTATTCATTTCTGTTTTTTTCATTTTTTATTTCCTCTACTCTTTTCTTCTCCTCTTTTCCATTCCTATCCTCTCATTCTCCTCCCTACCAGCACAAAAGAGAAACAATTTTCTTCCCTTCTTCTTCTAAATCTGCATACAACCAACTGCATCGGCTGAGTAAGCGTATAATTCCTTCTTCTTGAAATGTATGAGAGGAGGATGACTGAGGAGGCAATTCCTCACTTTTGAAAGGAGAGGGAGGAAAAGCAGAGAGATGTGCAACAGCATAGAGGGCTCCTTTAGCAGCTTCTGTGGCTGTCAGCTGCTGTTCACGAAGAAGAAGAATTTCTAAAATAGTATTAAGTGAATGTTCTGCTGAATGAGGATGAATTTTCTGAAAAGAAGGAGGGAGAGAGGAAGGAAGAGGGAGAGAGGAAGGAAGAGGGAGAGAGGAAGGAGGAGGGAGAGAGGAAGGAGGAGGGAGAGAGGAAGGAAGAGGGAGAGAGGAAGGAAAAGGGAGAGAGGAAGGAGGAGGGAGAGAGGAAGGAGGAGGGAGAGAGGAAGGAGGAGGGAGAGAGGAAGGAAGAGGGAGAGAGGAAGGAAGAGGGAGAGAGGAAGGAAGAGGGAGAGAGGAAGGAAGAGGGAGAGAGGAAGGAAGAGGGAGAGAGGAAGGAGGAGGGAGAGAGGAAGGAGGAGGGAGAGAGGAAGGAAAAGGGAGAGAGGAAGGAGGAGGGAGAGAGGAAGTCTCAGCTGTAGCAATCTGCTGAGGGAGAGTAGTTTGAAAAGCTTTTGGATGCGTGAGCAGCTGTCTTCCTAAAATTTCCAAGCATTGGCAGAATTCAAAATTCCATAACGAAGGACTTCGTTCTGCCAGGAGTCGTACACAAGTCTCAATGTAAGTAGGAGAGCTCAAAGAGGTCATATGGGAAGGAGAGAAGGAAGATGAATGGAAGCAAATTCTCTCTATAAAGGAGAGAAGGGAAGGAAGATTCACGTTTCTGAGTTGTATTATACGATTCTGACAAAATAATATATACAGAAACTATGGGGATGGAGGCGAAGAGAAGAGGAGAAGGAAAGAATATACAACGGCGAGAAACGAATATAGAAGTAGATGGAAAGGAGAGAAAAGAACAAAAATGGAAGGCATAAAGAAAAATAAGAGTAAAAACCAAGTTTCAATAAGAAAAGAATACTAAAAATAGAATTCGTAGGGCCTATCTAAAAAAACAAAGCAAACAAAACTAGAGAGAAAATTACACCTCTCCATAACAAATTTCTTACCCAAGAAGAAGGAGATGGCAGTGAAGGCTCTTCTTCTTCCTCTCGAAGAAGAGGAGAATTATCTCTCACATTCTTTCGTTTGGGAGAACGTCCTTCGATTGAGAAAGTAACAGATGTACAGAGGCGAGCAAAGATATCAAAATAAAGATTTTCTAAATAGTTTAAAGGTGTGAATACATGAGAAGAAAGTGTGGATAACTTTTGAAGTGAGACACCAAATTCAACGAAGGGAGAAAGATCTAAAAAACGAGGTGAGGGTGTATATACACTGTTAAGGAGAGCGAGAGGAATCTCCTTTTCAACAGTAGAAGTGACAGAGTGTAGAATAGCCTCCAAAAAATGTATTTGATGAAGAAGAAGAGGACGATAGCCTTCTTCAAAAATAAGATGGAGCTCCACCATACTTTGAAAAAGAGAGGCGATCAATTGTGGCTGTATAATAGATAGTAAAGAGGAGAGAAGAGACAAGGATACATATTAGAAAGAATTGAAAATGAAGAGAGAACAAAAAGGAAATCCAACGAAAATAAAAAATGCACTCTACTAAAAAATAGAGGAAACATCTCTTACAAACTTTACGAGAAATTGAAGAAAAATCATTCCTTCTCATTCCAATGGATATATAAAATCTTCATTGAATAGATATCTCTCTCATTTATATGTATACGTCGAAGTAAATAGGTGTACATACCGTTGACAAAAAACGATGGAGATGCGTCACCACGACTGCTTGTATCTGCGGCTGAATCTACAAAATTGGATTTTTTTTTTTTAATTTCAAGAAATGTATAGGAATAAGTAGAACAATATACACAACCTCTGTTAAAATTACAGAGATACTCTCATGAGAGGCTCTGACAAAAGAAAATGAAGAAAGAATCAAAGGAAAGAATTATATACTGCAATTTTTACTTAATTCACCCTCCTAATGACTCAAATTTTCCTCTTTAAAGGTGTTTATTTTCCTTTGCATTTATATTTTATTTCCAATATGGCTTTAATCCATCTTTTCTGTATCTATTTTCCTACTTCCACTCGTTTTTTATCCCATACATCCACTTCTATCGCATCTCTTCTTTTTCTATCTCTCATAACACTCTTTATTATTTTTATTCTTTTTTCCCTTCATCTATCTCTCCTATATTCTATTTTATCTCCTAACTCTACTTCTCTCTATTTCTCTCCACTTCTCTCTATTTCTCTCTACTTCTCTCTATTTTTCTCTACTTCATCACTCTATTTCTCTCTCCTCCCCTCCTCTCTCTATTTCTCTCCCCCTCCCCTCCTCTCTCTCTTTCTCTCCCCCTCCCCTCCTCTCTCTCTTTCTCTCCCCCTCCCCTCCTCTCTCTATTTCTCTCTACCTCCCCTCCTCTCTCTATTTCTCTCCACCTCCCCTCCTCTCTCTATT